>NJDD01001469.1:55453-84787 GCA_002245505.1 Calephelis nemesis | reverse complement strand
CATGAATTTAAAAACAACAACATAATGGAAAACATTTTATTTTTATTACAATTTTAAACACATGTATATTAAATTAAAGGATTTTACGTACTGGGAAATGATACAAATAATTTATTAAATGTTTTCTTTCCACATTGTTACAAAGCCACAAAAACAATTTCACTAGCACTTAAAAGTATCGTTAAAACTTTTATACTATAATGGAGGAATCAGAGCTATACTTTAAAATATAGAAAAGCTAAAATTTCAATTAGCTAAAATCACAAGAAAATATATATAATACGAAGGTACACAAATTCATCATTTTACAAAAATTCCATAAATGTGCCATAAATACTAAACTTCGAACCATAGTCCATAGATCCCTAATTGTTGCCATTTTACTTTTTAGCATAAATAATATGTTTTCAGAAAGAAATTCAAATATTACTTTCAATTAATTCAGAGTTTGAGAAATTACTGCCAATAAAGAGTATCAATTTAGTCTGTTTCCATACTTTTGGTTTTCTTTAGTTTTTAAATGTTTTTAAATTTAGTTTAATTAATCTAATTAAACGACAATTTATTTAACATCTTAACAGAAAATCAATGTTAAAAAACAATAACATAAGGATAAATTGTAGGTTACCTTAGGTTAATTGTACCTACCTACATTTTAATGTTAAAATATTCAGAATCACAATAATTCATAACATACTGTGTGGCATAAGTCTTATATTTTTTTAAGATATAGGAAGGCAAACAAACAGATGGATTTCCTGATGGTAAGAAATTCACGCGCGCCGCCTAGAGACACCAAAGGTGGTAAAGGTACGTTGCCAACCTGAGGTCGGCAATTAATAGCTATAGTTTAATAACAGTAATAGTAATAATAGTAATAGTTTTAAATACCTACCTAATGGATTTATAAGTAATATTTAATGCCTATGTAGACCTTCGGATATCATTTTTTTGTATGTATGAAGTAAAGGAAATCATCCTTTTCAATTTGCCTCCGTCTCTAAATATTTAAACGTTCTTTTGTAAACGTATCACTGGTATTAGTAACGTCGGCTAATACCAATGATATAATCATACAATTTTGGCTAAAGTGTTTTGATGCCTCCGATCTTATAAAGATCAAGCGACGTATTTTCCAGTGAGTCTGAGTCCCATTTGCCTTGCTTTAAATCTCTTAAGTACAAATATTGAACAAGCTCTTATTTTGCTACTTCCGTTGACCCGGTGTTGATGTTTTATTGAGAAGTTAATACTAAATGGCACAGAATGCGATAAGCCTTAAGATCTTTTCCATCGCCTATCACCACGACCAGACTAAAAGTTGATGTTAGAGCTCGGTTGCAAAAATGGTACGCCGATTTTCTGTGTTTGCCTTGGTTTCGAGGCGAAATGTACGCTGAGTGCGGTTTGGTGTGCTCTGTACTGAGTTGTTTGAAGAGGTTGGTGAAGGACGTGACAAGTTACTTTATTTGCCAAGTTTGAACTCTATTCGTGATCTGGTCGCGGTGGTGGGTAGTGGACACGATCGTTCGACTTGCCATGTTTTTTGTTCTTTTTTGACAAGTCTAAGTTTTGTAGTTAATAAATTATTATAAACGTAACAACACTGTCTAAATATAAAAAATCCTACAATCCGAAATGTAGAGAAACTTGTACCGTCTTATTAATAAAACACGAAGTAAAGTACTTCAAGGTTCAACCTGGTATTACAGTCTTTATTACTCTTAATTTTGACTGTAATATCTACTAAATTTTACTCCTACGTTATCCGCCCCGCCCCACCCCATACGTCTTTTTAATAAACACGGTCGTTATTATCAATAAGACGACTGAAGTACAACTCATCTTACATATACATATGTCGTACATGTCTTATTTTGTATGTATATCATATCTTCACACCAAGTCCCTCAGTACGGCAGAGGCAAGTAGTGCCAAGTAAACAAGTTCACTCCTTCGTCAGCTAGTATTTCATATGTCAGCAACGGGTTCTTTATATCCTTACTTAATTTTTTTTAATTATCAGTTTTACACTAAGCAGAGGCATGTTTTTTGTTAGGTTTCGTTTATTAGTAGTTCGATGTGTTCTCACATAATGTAGTTAGTTATTACGTTGAACCAATAGTAGGGGATGAAAGTCTAGTATTGTCTTATCGAAGAATATTGATAATCCTTTAACGATAATAATCCATTGTGTCCGTCTAATTGTGTTGGGTTTTTGCGTTGTATTCGTATCCGTAATGAACTTTGATTTGTAGCGTTTGATTCAGAGGTTAGATTCAAATGTTTCATCAATGCAATTGTAAACTAACTGTTATTACTTCTCACATTTACCAACAATACTTATTGTTATATTTGTAACCTTAGTAACTTTGATATTCTTTCTTAATATTTGTTTTTAAAGTCTCCCTATTTTTTCCCCGATCTGGTTATGAGCTACTAAAAAATATGAAACATTTAAAATGAAGTAACGTTTTCAGAGTTCCGTAGCTGTATGGTAATAAACGTAAATAAATTCGTCATGTCTTTCTGTCCGTCACAACCCTTTTACTCGTAACATAACTACGCTGTTGGAGTTTTGGCACTTTCGTGAATGAAGATGGTCGTAATTTTTTCATAATTATTGTATTTCCTGTTTATAGTGAGTGAAATTGGTTAATTTAGATGGGAATCAGATTAATTTTGTTAAGTGAAAGTGCACAAATGAAATGATCATGAAGAAATTAGTGTATCGTCTGTTTCCTCGATGCCGTCAAATCTCACTAGATGTGCTTGAGTAACGAGGCCACTGCTTTACTCAAGACCTTGACCTGACATGAATTAATTTGTACATATTGACTAATGACTGTATAAGAATGAACTAACTTGGCAATGGCTAAACAAGTGAAAAACAATCGAAAGCCATTTTTATAAAAGAAGAAGAATAACTACTCTGTTGAAAGTTCATATGTTCGGCTTCGGCTATGTTCGTCAAGCTTTGGAAATCCGAATGTATTTTAAAGATATCGAGTTGTTATTAGGTACATAAATAATCATTTCGCTCAAATATAGATTAGGTCAGCCAATTTAAAAATAAAAGTTTAAAAAGTAAAAACTATTATGTCGAAGCGCATAATTTTAATAGTAGGCCTATACACATATTCTGTGAACAATATTCATTCAAAATATAAAAAAATGCTTCCCATATAGGTATGTAACTATAAAATTTAAGACAATGTTTAACCGACTCGAAAAAGGAGGAGTTTCTCAATTCGAATGCATGTTTTTTTGCAATAACTCGGCCAATAGTCAACCCATACCGAAAAAAATTATGTATAATAATTAAGTATAACTAACTCTAAAACCATTAGCAGAACGTTGATAAAATATATCTGGGACCATTTCGGAGCAATTTGCTATTTTTAGAAAACAGAATTACCAAAACTCAACGTGGTACTAAACCCAGAAACGTATGCAATTGAAATTTCATCACACAAATGTTTGCTCCAGTCGAAAGTCAAACCCAAGCTTCGAGATAAGTTCGTGGGGTTAAGCGTGTATGCTTACATAAGACTAGTAGGGGTTTCACATGGATTAAAACATTGAGTATAACATTGGTTTACATAGGTGTGGAACGTAGATTTAACTTAAATTTTGATTTGTATGAAAGTTTCTACCAAGGCCACCTTTGTGGAAGACGTCATTGGGGCGTGATTGGTTTGACGGTTGCAGTCTAGATGATGCTTAATGAGGTGGTCATGTATTGTCAGTATAGGGCAGTTAATCCCTGCACGAACGAGCGGCAGCTGGCAGAACGGTACTCTACCACCAGTGGACTGTAGGTACCACTAAGCTCTACTAATCTGACTAACCGCATTTATTGACAAGTTTATCTTTTTTCTATGATAATGGAAGGCAAACAAGCAGACGGATTTCATGATAGTAAGAAATTAATGCGGCCAGAGACACAAAAGGTGGTAATGGTGCGATGCCAACCTGAGACCGGGATTTTAGGCCTCGAGCAAAAGTAAGTTAACCGGCTAATGGCTACCGTACCCTTCGAATTGGAACACGTCAACGGCAAGCGTTTGACGTTATGGGGAATAGGTGAGGCGGTGGTACCAATTTGGGCGAGTCGCTGCGAAACTCTTCCACCTAGTCATATGTCACGGTGTTAGTGACGCTAAGCCTTTGCTCTCCTTTTACGAGCTGCTTGTTGGAAGGCAGATGGTCTATTTTGAAAAGGAGCCCGGACCAACACGGGGAAATTATCAATGTACTCCCATCCTTACGCTAAAATAATTATTGTTGTACAAAGTAAAAATAGGTAAAACTAATCACGTTTTTTCTTTCCTAGTGTAATTTGAAATAAATTAAATTTTCTCATTAAAGCTATCGTTTTGTACTATGAACTTTAAAATTCTTTGTATTATGCGTTATAAGTGATTTTATTTATTAAACATATTTTCTTATTCACAAAGGGAGCTTTCCTTTTAAATGTAGTTGGCATAATTCCTTTCTATGAACTCACGGAGCCGGGCGATTATGAGTCATGCTCATAGGACCAGCCGTGAAAAGGCAACTCACACTATTCTGGTATTGCCATAAAGTCTAATTTTATTACAAGCTGTAAATTTGTTGGAAACGGGTTAAGTAACAAGCTTACATTAATTTTAATTCAGGTTTCGTTATGGAAAAGATAAAAGTGCTCTGTGATTCCTTTGCTTTGTAAAAAAAGTTATAGACAATAAAAACTAAACTTCTTTTATGTATAAATCTCGTATCCCCATTTTAAATCGCAGATATTTTTATACACACATAAGAATGGGTCGTGTTATATCTAATAAGGTTTTCCGTCTTTGCTAATTATTAAAAATAGATAAAGTCTTTATTTCTACAACCAATTACATTTTGAATTCTAATGTATATTATAACTATGTTTATTGCACAGTGAAATATCATTTATTAATTAATTTTATGAGTCATGCATATGTTTAGATAAGATGTAAACACATTCACATACATATTTTTATTTCGATAAAAGTTGTGATATAGTTATTTTAATGTTTAGGAAAGAATAATTTTAATTGTGATATTTTGTATTCCTATAAGGTTTAAATATACTTAATTTTTTTTTAATTATATTTTACACGTTTTTTGTTTTCCACTTTATTGTACTTTGGTTTACTTTTTAAGTTGAAATTAGATTGTAATTTGTATTTTTTATCTAGTTTATCAAATTAATAATAAAAAACATATTATAAAAAAGACATGCCCGCTTAGTTTCTTTCGCCGGATCATCTGATTTTGGTCGCGATTCCATTCTGGCGATAGTTTATAAAAATGTCGACAGGCACAAGTAGCACGTGTGTAATCCATGCATTTAAAGTTTTTTTCTGATTCTGCTAAGTTTTGTTTGAATACTTAGCAAATCAAATTCGACATATTATTCGTAACTTTTGTCACAACTTGATTTCTTGCTGTCATTCTTAACATAATTTTGCCCATAATGACGCAAAAGGAAAATATAGTCTTCACGAAACATTATTAACTCACTCTACACTCGATGACTGCTCAAACAGTCGCCAATGAATGACTATTTTCCTTAGCAGGGCTACGATGCTTAAGCTAATATACACCTTAAGCAACTCTTTATAAGAACAAACAAAATTTGTCAATGTTATTTATGAAGAAGCGATTTTCAGGTAAATCCTAGACGAGCTATCTAATATGGGCAAACTGGAGTGAGTAGCATTTTACTTATTTAAATTAAATTTTAGAATTAACGAAAATTCCAAATATCCGCCTTCGCTTTTGTGTTGGATGCCTAACGGTAGTACAGTTAGCCGTATTGGCTTATCATCACGTGTGGAGACTTTATCAGTCCCGACGTGGATGTGGGGCAAAGATCTTTTAAAGTTACTTAACTCGTGTTGATGGCAAGGAGGAAGAAGTAACAATATTTTCTTTCGATATCCTAACTAATAAGCGATATGAATACTTCGCATTATGACTAATAGTAATAACTACTACCTATTATTTATATGTGCTATATGTTTGAAGTTGCTGCCAAGCCTTAAACTAATAACATAATTATTATATTAGGTATAAGTTAGTATTAAATTGGATTGGCATCGACTTTAGACTTATTACATTTTTAAATAAAAAAAATACTTGTACAATTTTACGTAAGTATCACTTATAATTTTAACACGTAAAAGAGTTTCTTAATTGAAAAATATGAATATATGGAAAATTTAACAAGCGCCGGCAATGGAAAATATCAAATAATAAATACATAAATAAATAAACATCCCTGGACTAGTCACACAAATTGAATCTAACCCCAAAGTAAGCAAATTATATGCTTGTATTAAATATATTAGACCTATAAGTAAATAGTAGTCGCCTCTGTGGTCTAGCGGTCCGGTGTTGGACTTAACAGCATCGTATCTCGGGTTCGAATTCCGGGTCGGCCAACAAAAAGAAAATTGGATTTTTCCCATTTTCTAATTTCAAAAAAAATGTTGGTCGGGATTGGGCACATAGTGCCCGGTTGGCGATAGGCTTGCCACCTATCACATTAAGGGACTTAGTGTCTTCGGCTAGTCGTGGGTGCCCTGGTTTTGCCTCTGCCTACCTCTTCTGGGATATGGGCGTGAAGATACTATTAGTAAATATCACGTATAAATAATAGGTAGTATATCATTAATATCAAATCCTTATTGTTTTTACTTTTTAGTTTTGGAGTGGGTTTTATTAACGTAGTTACTTTATTTAATACTTTTTAGTTTATTGCTGATATGATTAAGTTTAATAAAAATTAACCTCGTGACAGGTAAAAGTAGATAAAAAAATGCTCATAAAATAAAAACTAATGGGCTACTTAAATCAAATTTTTATAACACTAATTCGAAAATATTCCACACCAAACAGAAAAAGAATAACGTAAGCCGGTTCTAAAACCTCGGAGGAATCGATGTACATACATACAAAAAATATACCAGCCGAATTGAGAACCTCCTCGTTTCTTTGAACTCGATTAAAAAATCGTGCGTTAGGCATAAATTGTATGTATAAAATAAGGTAGTCATTAATTAAAAGAATACCTGTTTCTGTGTATTTTCGAAATTGGTATTTAACTTTCCTTTGATCCTGGAGGGCGTTACATTATTGTCTTATGTCCTTGCAAACGCAGTTAATTGGAAATTGATCTTTTAGCAGAGTAGTATAATTTTTTTACGATAACAGGTTTTGGCTGTGTGTTGATGGTTCGCGACCTGTACACCCACTGGCTTCACCCACCGGTGAGTTTAGGGGTGATTCCTGTCTACCAGACCACCCACTTCATCTTGGTTGAAATAAATTTAAATTTCAACATTTTTTCGATAACGTTCAAATGGTAAAAAATAAAAAAAAATCTTACAACTGACATAATTTGCTAAATACAATATTAAAAAAATTAACAGATTTCAAAAATATAAACAATACTATAATTAAAAAAAAAACTTTCACAACTACAACGTCAAAGAACAATGCCCATAATTGACCTGAGAAATAGTTTTCGTGAATAATGATGTTAGGTATCTCCAAAAATCTCCAAAAAGTTTAAAATGGATATTTTTAATTTGAAAGTCTTGAAAAAATATTTAAAATGACATATAAAATGGGCACATTAAACAACAGCTGTGATTATCTGTGGCTAAAATGTTTGAAATGTTCTGTTCAACGATTATTGTTACCCATTACTGCCACCACGTTCTGTTTTTATAATAATGATTTATGATTAGTAATATATTAAAGAAGCTTAAAACGTAATTCGTAAGTAAAAATACGCATAATTAAACTACAAACACTTATTTTTAGTTGTAGGTATACCAAAAGAATTATAATTAAAAAATATTAACACAGAGAAAAATATTCTGTGTGAAAATGATTTACAGTTTTGACAGTGCTGTCGCGTCGTGTCATGCGAGATTAGTTTGACACTATTGACAGGCACAGATGTTACTTTGCATTTTAAAGTTTCTCTTTAAGTAACCTCAAAAAACATATAATCTCAATAGATTTTCTTTCCGACTTAAATAAGACAAAATGAATTCATTTAAAGTAAACAATATTACGTTGAAAACAACAGTAGTGCTTCGTATACAACTCTTAAATAAAAAATCATTTGACAGGTTTTTTAATGTATGAACGATGGACATTGTTCTTTTTACAGATGATACTTTTTGTATTTGTTTCTCATGTATATTTCTCGTCTCTCCTTTTCTTTTTAACAGAGTAATTATATGATACAGCATGTAACTCTTGGATGTATGCTTATTTGTTTCTTACTGTTTGTCTGTGTGTCCGCAAATTTATTTTAAAGGACTGATCCGATTTGAATGGGGTTTTCTTCACTGGATTACAAATTTCTTTGATATGGCTTTACGATAGGTATAACACGTAAGATACTTAAAATATTTTTGAAGATAAAAACTACTGAACACTTCAATAATTAAAAGCATAACGTCTATTGTTGCGATCGCTAGGCATTACTTTGTAATTCATAAATCGATTCTTATATTTTATTACTTTGAATCACATCTAGCAGCTGTTAAAGTAACGTTAGCAACATATTAGCCATTTAAAAAAAAACAATATAATTATGAATTGCTAAATGTGTTGGTAAACGCATACCTTCCGAGCGACTGAACCTATCTGGACAAGTCTTTTTTTGATGTATTAGTTATTTTCAGAAGAGAGTTTTTATAAATAGAAAAACCGGGAAATTACAGGTAAAATTGAAAAAAACAATACTTTATTTTTCCTATACAAACTGAAAGGGTCGAACGAACTTCGCCCAACAGCTAGTGAGGTATAAAAAAGTCAGATTCGAAAACTGAAAGATTATGAGATCTCTGGCAATTTCAAGAAAATCTTTAAATAAGGTCCAACAATGCGAATAGCGTTACAACAAATCCTTGTGGAATAGGGAAAGAGTATAGAATGCCAAGGAGATGCCAAGTGTCAGGTGTCATTCCTGCACATCTGTATCCTCTTTCACATTTATAACTCATTTTATACAACATCGTTTTGGATATCAACCCAGGTCTTCTCGGACATCTACAGCCATCTATTTATATCGTATATCTGTTCATCTGCCATTCTTTGAACATAATCGAACCAAAAGAGCATTCATTTTCACATTATTACACCAACACTTTCATTCTTTTAGATCTCGGCCCCATATCCCAACATTCTCACATAGCCTTCAAACACATAACTCTTTTATAGGCTTCCTCGAGTCACAAAAACCACTGAAACACCCTGGCCTGCAGCTAATTGCTTCTTTACTATGCTGTGGACTGAAATCACCTGATCAATACATCCTCTTTCAAACCTGAAACCAAAGTGAGCCTCTTGAAACATTCCATTAAACTTAATAATAAACAATAATTGTTTATAAGGATTCCACGTTTGGTAATAATCGCCTCATGGCTATGTGCTAATGATGGAAATCATTACCAGATGTGAGAAAATAATCTTATAAGGATCGACTATCATTTACAAAAACTAAAAAGAAGCGAGAGATATTTGCATGCGAGACAAATATAAAAGTATTATCCATGTGCATGGTTTCACAGATGTGAATAATTTACTTTGAAATATTTTTAGCCGACTTAGAAAAAAGGAAGAGGTTCTCAATTCTTCCGGTATATTTTTTATGTACGTACACCGATTTCTCCGTAGCTTCTGAACCGATTTACCTATTTTTTTGATGATTAATAGTTACGTATTGGTACCACAAAAATTTGGTTCAGGAAGGCCCGTTGGTTTTTATTTTATGAGCATTTTTTATCTACTTTCACCTATCCCGATGTTTATTTTTATCAAATTAAATCATATCAGCAATAAATAAAAAACATTAAATAAAAATAACTAGGTTAAAAAACGAATTCCAAACTAAAAATTAAAAAAATGATAAAGTTTTTATTTTAATTATTTACTACCTAATAATTATATGTGCTATTATATGTGCTAATAGGTTTGAAGTCGGTGCCAAGCCAATGAAATATTTACTTACAATGTAATGAATAGTTTAGATTGGCATCGACTTCAAACCTATTATTAAAAAGCACATATTATTAATTATTAATTAACATTAAATCTTGACTTATAAAAAAAACTTGACTAGATGGTAGGATGCTGGTAGATGACCCAATCACGCCGAAACATGGAGAAGACTAGTCAAGGAATATGTCCTGCAGCCAGAATATGTCCCACACGCTGGGAGAGTAAGCCGCCTAGGAAGCACAGCGGCGTACTCCCTCAGCTATTGTAGGTGAGCACCTCCCGCTCTGTAGTGTCAGTTTCTGGCAGGCGGTGCGTCATCACTTCTTCGCAAAAGTAGATCGCGGCGCGGGCCCGGGAGGACGATCGCAACTCAGGCCTGCTCTGGTGTAGGCGGACCAGGTGTGCGAGAAGCCGGTACCTTCGTTTTCTAAGAGCCAACGAAGCGGGACTTTCGGGGGCAGCAGCACGGCCTCGGACACACTCCAACGGCTGGAGTTGCTCCTCTTTCAACGCAGGACTAGGCCGTGAGAACCGGGTCATAGCCTCTGAGCGAGGTGGTAAATGCGAAAGCAACCCCATCTCCCTCCTAGCCGAGCGGCGTGAAAGACGTCGTTTGGTATTTACAGCAGAGAACGCAAAGGACTTAAATGATGATGTTAAATTTGTCTCTATTTTCGTATTTCTTATTTTGATGTACGAAGGATTGGTCGCCTCTGCCTACCCCTTGTTAACAAACGCTCGCTATTAACAACCAATTGCGAAAACAAAGCTCCCTGATTCATACTTATTCGGCGTCCATTGCGTAAGCGACACGTGCGTTTTACGTAAGAAGTACAATTTACTCTTATTGTGAAAGAAATGATTTATTTGTGTAATCGGTGACACATTAATATCATATTTATTACTCAGGTCTTGTTCCTTAGATTCATTAAGTACCATATTGTTTTGCCCGTTTTAGTTTAAAAAAAATTACTAATGCTTTTTTCTTTTACATCATACCCGAAGTCATTACATTAATGATGAATAATAGCTATTTAATATGTATAATCATAAATGTCAGCAATGGGTCTATTTTTTTGTGTAATTACTTTTCTAACATCAACTTCCAGAAAAAAAAAACTTATGTTACTAAAGTGAAAAGGGTGCGGTCTTAAAAAATGTATTTTTTTTATGACATTGGAAGACATACAAGCAGACGGATTTCCTGATGGTAAGAAATTCCCGCCGCCTAGAGACACCAAAGGTGGTAATGGTGCGTTGCCAACCAGAGGCCGGGATGTTAGGCCTCGAGTAAAAATAAGTTTACCGGCTACCTTACCCTTCAAACCGGAACACGTCATGACATTATGGCGCCAGGAATAGGTAAGGCGGTGGTACAAATCCAGGTGAGTCCCTGTGCAACTCTACCACCTAGTCAGATATCACGGTGTTAGTGACGGTAAGCCTATGCTCGCCTTTTACGAGCTGCCTGGCATAGGAAGGCAGATGTTCTATTCTACAAAGGAGACCGGACCAACACGGGGCAAATACATTTATTTCATCATACCGGCTCAGATTTTGTGAAATGTTTTTATTTTTACTAACTATTTTAGTAAAAATAAAAACTTTTAAGATTTTCTTCAAACTCCGAAAGTCGCTTAAACATTTTTTCTTTTTGCTGACGATATATATACAAGCCCGATTTTTGTTTATTTCCACCGAGTTTCTGGCTCCCCCGCAAACAAGCAGCGTAACGATGGACAGGCAACAAGGGAAGGTAAATATTTGAACCAGTAATGGCTGATACGTCGTTAGTAGGTAAACCGGCACGTAATTACCGCCCTTCAACCGATCATACCTTATTAATAATTGAAGGGCTATAAGAAAAATTGATTAAAAGGGATTTGAAAAGTTTGAAACACTCAAATTATCCTGATGTCTAAATACTAACTGTTGCCTGCGGCTTTGGGATCGTTGTGCGATTGGAATTAAAATAGCCTATATATTAAACCGGTTCCGGTTGTCATTAAAAATGCTTGCCTTGTGTAATAGCTCCGTAAAACAGTTTTAAATAAATTTGAAACCAAACCTTGATAACATTATAACTACGAAAACAAGAAAATTAGAAACAGTGCAAACTTGGTGAAATAGTGTTTTTAATGAAATAAGTGAAAGAAATCGTATAAACTAAGTAAAAAAGTTATGTTAATTACATCATTTTAAAAAACTACCCACAAGTAAAAAAATTAAAAAAGAAATCATAACTTGATCATAACAACCTGAAGTTTTAGTTTTGAAGTTTCTACTGTGAAGTTCTGACAAGTGGCCAGTGACAGTGTTGTCTTTGATTTCTAATTCCATATAATAATACCAGAGTGAAGAGAAAGTTACAATTTGGTAGAAATTGATCTTAAAAGTAACATTTGCTTAAGTTTAAAATTAATAACGTAGAATTATTTGAAAAACTTTTTTCCCTTTTCCCGTAGTGTAAACATCACAGTGTCAGTGCTCCGTATAATTATTTCACACAAATAGTTTAAGCTAAATTTTTTTCACAATAATATCATACCAAAACCAAAACTGAGTGTGATTAAATGACATTTATAATAAACGTCGCGTTATCTGGCGGATCGTCACGAAAGATTTGGAACAAAAGTACTGGAAGTATTCGAGGTAAGTATTACATACATTGGTTAGAAGCCACACGGCTGACTAAACTACCTTGACAGCCAACAGATAGCGTCACCTCAGTGTTACCAACAAGAAAATAAATTAAACACGCTCAACTACACGCAAAATATGGAAGAACAGTTTCAACTTCTATTCGATAAGATAAAAATAGAAATGCAGAACCAAACTGTCGAACTAACTAATACTATACTTGAAAAAATGGAATAAAAATTAAAACGCATCTCTGAAGAAAATCAAAGATTGAAACTTAAAGTAAAAAAGTTAGAAAAGAGGCTGGAACTTCTAGAGAGAGACAAGAAAGACAATAATATAATTATTCATGGATTAGCGGAACAGGATGACTCGGCACCGGAACTAATAAAGTGCATTAAAAAGATCTTTTTAGACGAACTAAGTATAACTAAATAAAATATATAAATAAATAAAATCTTCCGTATCAGCAAATAATGAGGAACAAAAAGAAACTAAAGGTATTATATATAACAAGAAGACTTCTCAAAAGAAACATTAGAAAGTAGAAAGTCACTGCAACCTAAACTAATGGAGGAAAGGCAAAAAGGAAACTTGGCATACATAAAATATGACAAACTTATTGTAAAAGAAAACCCAAGGGTTACAGATAAAAAGAAGAGAGAGAAATCAACTTCACCGCAAGCTTGAACTACAACCAAAGAAACAACAATCAATAAGCTCGTCGATAAGATTAGAGAACGATCTCACTCACTTTCAACAACCTCAACAACGAAGCAACTAAAGAAACTAAATACCGGCGATTGGAAACTAAAACGAAATAAGAAACATAAAGAAAAAACAGAAATAAACCACTCTCCCCCAAGCCGGCTGGTCCCCGTGGGGGAAAAAGACCACAACCCTTGAGAAGATATTGAAAAAACAAATAAAATAATAAAAGAAACACAGCAAACTCTCAAGATTGGAATCTTTAATGTAAGATCACTAGCTACAACAAAAAGACTTATAGAACTAACATATATGCTACAAAAGTAAAAATCGATATACTCGGCTTGGCAGAAGTCAGGAAAATGGGCTGTGCAATAGAAGAATATCAAAACTACATATTTTGCTATAAAGGTGAAACACTTGGACTATATGGAGTGGGATTTTTAATAAGAAAAGAACATAAAAAACATTGTCAGTTTCTCAGCGTTCTCAGATAGAGTTGCCCTACTAAAAATTAAAAACAACAACCAACTGCTCACAATAATCCAAGTATATGCACCTACGGAAAAGGCCACAGACTAAGAAATCAACTTATTCCATAAAACTTTGCAGATAGCTAAAAATCAGACAGACGACAAAGTACTCGCTATCGGCGACTTTAATGGTCAACCAAAAACAGAAGACAATGTAAACTATGTTTTGGGGAAATTTGGGCACGAAAACGGAAATGAAAGAGGGAAGAAACTCATCCAATTCGCGTTGGAACATAAACTGTCAATAATGAACTCTTTTTTTAAATCTCGGAAAAACCGCAAATGGACCTGGGTCCATTTGCGGTTTTTCCGTGTGAATCACCATGTGGAAACATAAGAAACGAAATTGATTTTATACTGTTAAATCAACCCACGAGGATTAGAAACGTTGAAGTATTACACGGTTTTGGATTAGCATCGGATCACCGCTTAGTTAGAGCCACATACATGCTAGACCAAGGAAAATAGGGTAGAACAACATTCAAAGCGCAATCTAAGACACCAAAAACAGATGAGGATATATTGTCATACTTGAAAAACCTCGAGATCAACATACATCAACTAGAGACACAGCAAGATGAAGATATACTAACTTTCTATAATAAACTAGCAGACACCATCAACACCAGCCTTACATGCAGTACAGAAAATAAAGATCAAAAATCTATCAACAAAATACTTAGTAAGTCTACCAGAACTCTTCTCACAAGAAGAAACAGACTTCTAAAAATTAAGCCAAGAAATAAAAAAATGAAGGAAGAACTGAGCATGTTATTTAAAACGTCAAGTAAAGCAATAGACAAAGACTATAAAGATTATATGCACAAAATAATTGAGAATAACTTATATACTTACGAAGCACGAAAAAAGCCTATAATAAATTGATCAAACACAAAAATTGGATTCAAGATTTAAAATCAAAATCAAAAGAAACAAAAACCAGAAAAGAAATCATGGAATTCGCCACAGATTTCTACAAGATCCTGTAAAACTGATATTTCTACAGTATATTCCCAAAACGCGAACGACTTGCCACCAGTGGACGAGCAGGAAGTCATCAAGCACATCAGAAAATTCAGAGCAGATAAGAGCCCTGGCTCTGACGGGATACAAAATGAAGCACTGGTGGTTGGTGAAACTCTGTTAACTAGCCCACTTACATACCTGTTCAACAAGGTTCTAAACACAGGCCAGGTACCGACGCAATGGAAAATATCTGATATAATACTTCTATACAAGAAAGGAGACCCTCAAGATTTTTCGAATTATCGTCCGATTAGTCTTTTCTCAAGTGTGTATAAGCTGTTTATGTCAATCCTACAAAGCCGGTTGAGCCCCAAGATCGATAAGTATCAACCAGTAGAACAAGCAGGGTTTCGTTCCAAGTTTTCCACGATGGATCATATACAAGTACTTCAACAAGTAATGGAGAAATACAAAGAATTTAACAGACCTCTATACATTGCTTTCATCGATTATGCTAAAGCGTTTGACACGATCTCTCATGACGCTATCTGGAAAGCGTTGAATAAATGCCACATAAACGAAAATTACATAAGAGTGCTGAAAGACATCTACGTGGGCAGTGTAAGCCAAGTTAAACTAGAATCGCGAGGTCCCCCTATTCATATCTGTAGATGAGTGAAACAAGGGACCCTCTTTCACCCAAATGGTTTGTAATGGTTTTACAACTCTTTTTCGATAATCTTAACTGGCAGTCGAAAGGGATTTGGATAAACCAAAACCGACTGTATGTAAGTCAGATTCGCGGACGATATTGTCTTATTCGCTGAAACAAGCAAAAGATTACAAAAAAATACCAACACTTTAAATAAAGAAAGCGAAAAAATAGGCCTCAAAATGAATGAGAACAAAATCAAAATACTGATAAACAGTCATACAATCGCTATATTCCTAAACGGGAAGCCGCTCGAATATGTGAGCAACTACATTTACTTAGGAAATCAGTTATCTTTCGAAGACAGAAATGAAGAACTAGAAGTCGAGCGGCGTGTCAACATGAGCTGGAAAAAGTTTTGGACTCTGAAGAAAATATTTAAAGGGAAATTTCCCCTCCATCTAAAGAAAACTGTCTTGGACACATGCGTCTTACCTACTCTCACTTACGGATGCCAAACATGGACATACAACACTAAAATAAAAACCAAACTAGTAGCATACCGGAAAGGAATGAAGAGAAGTATACTAAAAATAAGAAGAACACACAAAGTAAGAAGTGAAAAAATAAGACGAAAAACCAAAGTTATAGATGCCTTACCACATGCACTGGAACAAAAATGGCAATGGGCAGGAAACCTAGGGATAGAGAGGTCTGGAAAAAGCTAGAGGATACCTTTACCCGAGAAGGGACTTCGATCAATGATACCGAAGAAAATAATGATGGCGAATAAAAAATCAAAATAAACTCGCATATATAAACTTATATTTAAAGGCACTACTTGTCATAAAATTGTAACAAAAATTGTAGATCGGAAATAAATAGGTTTTATTATTATTTTATATATTAATCCAGGTCACTCTCTATCTGTGTTCCAAATTTTAGCCAAATCCATTCAGCCATTTGAGCGTGAGAGAGTAACAAACACCTATACATACTCACAAACTTTCGCATTTATAATATTAGTAGGAGGTACAAAATACATAATATGTACGTATATGTTCTATTAATATTTATAGTTTTGGGTTTCATAAAGTCAGTGCTCGCCTGTCATGTTTTTATCTGTAAAGTGGTTAAAAAAATGGAGTGAAAATGGTGGACTAGAATCTGGATGGCAGCGAACCTTTACCACTTTTGTTGTAAGGTGGCTGTTTTTTACCATCAAGTGGTAGTTGTAATATTAAAGCTTATAAGGAAAATCTGACTAAACGACAAAAAAGTCGAATCTGAGCTATAGACCCTACAACAAAAAAAGTCGAGCGGTCCAAATGGTATTTACTTATCTTAAAAAAAAAAGTATTTTCTCGACCTTATCCCCGAAGAGATAGGCAGAGGCACATCCAGGACACCCACAACTAACCGAAGATGCTAAGTCCCACAATGTGATAGGTGGCAAGCCTATCGCCATTCGGGCACATATCCTATCCCGAGCAACATTTTTTTATTAGAAAATTGGAAAAACCCTATTTTCTTGTTGTTGCCCGACCCGAGATTCGAACCCAGAAGTCATGCAGTCAATTCTAACAGCTGAACAGCTAGACCACAGAGGCTTACTTATCTTGTTTACTTATTGTTTGTTTTTGTCTGTTTAAACTTTAACTGTCAATACTAAGTTAATCAAACACGTAGTCAAACAGCACCGCACACAGTGTTGCCAGATATATCAAAAAAGAGAGCTTCATACTTTCCCAAAGTACATAACACATATAGTAGCACTTAATGCATTTTATTAAAACATTTCACATTTCCAGCACACGCCCTGTTCATAATAAAAATATGTAAATGAAGTCGACATAGTCTGCAAAAGCAATTTCATTTAATTGCAGACCGCAAACCTGGGATATTAAAATCACGCGACTCTGTCCGTTAATACCACAATGTTGCCTGCTGTTAATGATACATTAACGAATGAATGGAGCAGAGTAAAAAAATGGCATAAAACTAACAAGTCACTTCAAATCTAGAATGACAGATGGAAGATTGACAAAGCAGATATACAATGCGAATGTCGATGGGTGTAGGTACCCAGGGAGACCAAGGTTGACATTGCACGATCAGATCACTCGGATATTTACCGAAGGTGGTGTCAATAGTATCCAAAACACGCGTGTTTGTATGTAATGTAATGACTGGGAAGGAAACCAGACAGGTTTAGGATAATCTCTGACTATACCGCAAGGGACTTGGCTTGAAGATATGTAAAATCTAGCTAATGTTAAAGTGTATATAAACGGAAATCCTTTAAGTTCGTTAAGTCAGAAAAGTGAATAAGTGTCGGTAATAGAAAAATACCTTTTACATATTTAAGGGTTAATTTCATCTGTCGACGTTTCGGCCCAGGTCAGTCAAAGCTATAAGTGAATTTAGGGATCTATTTATATAGAAATCAATACCTATTTCGCATTATCACCGCATTATGTCTGAACGATTGGAACAATTTTGGCAATTCTTTACTTGTTGTGTTAGTTATTATCAGGAGAAACACCGACGGGCATATAGACCTAGAATGCCATTTCTTTCTCGTGAATTATAAGGCACATTTTTTTGGATAGATCGGTACTTTAAAATTATAAAATCACAGTCCTTCTCGTTTTAACTTTATAGATTTTTATTCACGAGAATGAAATGTAGACTACATGTGACCGATTATACTCACACCACAGTACACCTTCGCCGCTGGTCTCGGCGACAAAGAACTCTTTTCCTTCCTTCACCTAACGCCTAGTGGCGAGTCACTACTCCTCCCATCAACCCACCCAATAACCATCTAACGTAACATCAAGTCAAGATACGGTCTAGACTTTTTTTTTTCTGACGTTATAGGGAATAGTCAAATTCATTTAAATAATGATGTCTCGGGCTGAGCACTCTGCTCGCCCCACACAACCCGTGAAGTTGTAAAACCGCGAGGTTGACAACACATTAATTTTTAAAAAATACTTGTTACTTTTACTCAACTAAAAAGATACATTATTCACAACATTTAGACCAGCATTATTCCAATGTCCACCAGGTGACGTATATAGGACGGTAAAGATGATAGAATAATAATTCAATCTAATTATTTTATGCTCTTATATCGTCCTATAAACGTCACCTGGTGGTTCATGTGACCCATCTACTTTTGACATGGGCCTGCAGTCTATGATATCCGTTTCGCGACTTCAAGTCACTCGGAATAGGCCGTTCCGTTTTAGCGAACTTAAGAACGTATTACCAAAATAATATTTTATCTAAAATGAAATGTCGAAATCTATGTTAAGGATGCCAAGAAATTATTAAGTAAAATATTAGAAATGTGATATCGGCTAAGTTTGTTTAAAAATATACGATTATGTACACAAAACAATGATGTTAACCGAAAATAAGAGGCTTAAACTTGACCATTGCTTAGATTTAGTGAAATTCAATCGCGAAGGGTTCGGTATTGGAAAGGCTTCGAGGCGTGAAACGCGATATCAAGATTTTTTACAATGTCTGTAAGTTAAGTTCAAATACACCAGTTTGTGTGTAAGCTTCATGTTGTACAAGTATAAACTTCAAATATTTGTAAATAATAGTGGTAGCGCCGTATAATATGAAACCCTAAGTTTTATAATGTATCAAGTTCACATTATACATAGGTAGTCTAAAAATCATATCTCTTAGATAAACATTTTGTAACAAAAAAAAAACCTAGCTATAAGCGATTGCAATTTTGCGTAAAGTGGAAATATATCCGTATATTGTCAGTGGTATCAGGAGATTTATGGAATTGTTTTTTTTTATATTAGTCTTTGCAGAATAGAACATCTGCCTTCCTGCCATACAATTTGAAAAAGGCGAGCATAGGCTTACTGGCACTGGCACCGTGACATCCTACTAGGTGGTAGAGTTGGCAGTGACTCGCCCGGATTGGTACCACCGCATCACCTATTCCTGCTACTATAACGTCCAATGCTTACCGTTGACGTGTTCCGGTTTAGAGGGTAAGGTAGCCGATAAACTTACTTTTGCTCGAGGCCTAACATCCCGACCTCAGGTTGGCAACGCACCATTCTTACCTTTGGGGTCTCTATTAGGCGTGAATTTCTTACCATCAGGAAATCCGTTTGCTTGTTTGCCTTCCAATATCATAAAAAAACTTAATCCTTTTTAGAATATTATTAACAATTGAGGGTTACTACATTTATAACTTAATAAATCCAGTCTCGCTTAATAAATCTTTATGATTTAATAGGTAATTTCTTATTTATACTAAAACGACCTTACAAATAAAAATAAACTAATCTTTCATAATACCACGGTTATACTAGGAATAGTTACACTTAGAATAAATAATGAATAGGTAAGTTGTATTTTCTAATAAACAAACTCTGCGAAACTTCGTTACAACTGTACTATATTTTATGCATAGCTGCACCGAACGGCAACGGCGAAAATTACAATTTTTGGAGAGAAATTTTGTCAATTTGTGTCAGATTGACATTGCAAAATAACATTTCGATCGCTTCTGTGATCCAGCGCTTCGCCATCAGATTTGACTTCTCGAGGTCCCGGTTTCGATGCCAGAATCAGGTATCAAAAATAATGGAAAATGTGTATTTTCATTTTTCTTGTTTGAAAAAACGTAGCCCGGGGTTGGATGTCTGCCCGGTGGACGATAGGCTTGTAACATATCATACTGTGGGACTTAGTGTATTTTTCCAGTCGTGCGTGCCCTGGTTGTACCTTTGTTTACTATTTCAGAGATATGGGGCGTGAAGTAATATTAAAAGTTGCTATTTAATAAACTGTTAAGGCCCCATACTCAGTCAGCCAGAAGAGCCAATCACCGCGCTCCCCCGTTACTATGAACAATGGCGCTCTAAAGTAAACGTCTTAAGCGACAAATCACTATTTTTGGCACCATAAAAGTTATTTGAAAAAAAGTGTAAAAACTGAAACACATATCAATTAGGTATAGTACTTATCTATGTTTACGTTAAATCTGGTGTCGATATTTTCATATTTGAAGTAGACATTTGCGTTTTGCTTTCAAAAAAGGGTTAATTTTTGATTTTTTTCTATTGATCAAAGTGGTATGAATCGTGTTTTGGAAACACTAGTCTAGTAAAGCATATTCATGTTAGTCTTGTGTATTTTTGTCAGCAAGATCCGTGATTGCTTTGTATGAAAAAAACAGTAAACTCCTGACGTATTTTAACGTATATGGCCCATTAAATAATAATTTTTGTTTTCCTTGCATTACGTCATCGGTTTACAACATTATTCATTTCTTTAATCTGGGGCCATGTCAGCAAATCATCATCAATCAGCAATCTTACCGTGAACACGTATTGCAGTAATATTTTCATCTCGCTAAATGTCCGTCTTTATAAACAACTTTATGGTGTACGTCGTAAGGTTGTCTTCCTACGATGACAATAAGTATTATTAGAAATAATACTGTTTTAAGAGCATATGGTAGCCCCCCTGTTTTATTTTCTTGTTTCCATCATTAATATATAATTTTACTATTAGAAATATTAAATTGACCTGAAGTAAAACGAAAAAACGCAGTTACGTCAAACTGGCTCTGAAGCCGTCATGAAGTACACATATAAACCTTCCTCTTCAATCACTTTATCAACTAAAAAAACCGCATCAAAATTCGTTGCGTAGTTTTAAATATTTGAGCATACAAAGGGACATAGGGATAGAGGAAGCGACTTTGTTTTATACTATGTAGCGATATGTGGCGCTTAAACTAAATTATATATATTATGGTCAGAACAAGTAATGTTACAACAGCGGACAGTTATACTGAGGCTATACAAGGGGTAAATTATTCCGAGTTTATGCGTAGAGACTTTGTTTTCTTTGTGGTTTTTTCCTAGTATAATATTTTATAACGTGTTAATTTGTTGGCCCGTAAAGGGTTAACTGCAAAAAAAATGTTTACAAAGTCTATTTTCTATGAAAGACTAGAATATTTTCAGTCTTTAGTTAAAGCATTTTTGAAAAGAGTAAAGTATCTTCACGCCTATGTCCCCGAAGAGGTAGCCAGAGGCACAACCAGGCACCCACGACTAGCCGAAGACACTAATCCCACAAAGTGATAGGAGGCAAGCCTATCGCCAACCGGGCTCATATCCAATCCCAAGCAACATTTCTTTTGTTGCCCAACCCAGGAATCGAACCTGGGACCTCATGCGGTCAAGTCCATCAGCTGAACCGCTAGACCACAGAGGCGATTGAAATTTATTAAAACTAGATTTTGAAAAGAAATTTATTACAACCTTGTCCTTAGAGCGTTAATGGACTTCAGAAAAGAGAGGCGAAAGGGAAACACTGGAGGGAAAACGTCAGCTGTTCTTGATTATTAAATACAAAAATTGAATGTTCAAAGGTAAAGATAGAGCTCAACATGTTTACATTTTTAGGAAGAAAATCATTGAATCTCTTTTAAAATGCTCACATAATTTTATTTTTAAGTACAAAAGTTGCTAGCAAGAAGAAGCGTCACATCTGAGAATAACAGTGTTAATCCCAATGTTTTTCTTTGAAAATTAACGAGAAAATCATCGCTTATTTATTATTCCAATTAAAACTGTCTAGGTTCATTTGCAATTCGCTTTATGTGCTTGTGGCATGGAACATTTATTTTTATAATTGAAAAGCGAAGAAGAGTGAAGAGCGTGTCGAGTGCTTAGTATATTCATGCGCATATCCCCGAAGAGTAAGGTAGAGGTACAACCAATGCACCCACGACTAGCCGAAGTCACTAAGTCAGACAAAGTGATAGGTGGTAAGCCTATCGTCAACCGGGCACATCCAATCCTTGACAACGTTATATTTATTCGAAAATTGAAAATGCACTATTTTCTGTTTTTTGTTTCCCGACCCGGGAAGTGTAACAATAGACGGATAAATTTTAACTGATTTAAAAAAAGGAGGAGGTTCTCAATTCTGCTGGTGTATTTTTTTTTATGAATGTACACCGATTTCTCCGCAGTTTCTGAAAGTTTTGAAGTTTGTTTTTTTAACGTAATTTTTCATACATTTAAAATTATAGTGCCATTACGAGTCAGAAAATGTTGTAAATCAATCCAGTTTCCTTTCATAATAACTATATTAATATTAAATCATATTGGTGTCTAACATAATAAAAAGCAGGTAAATAATATAACCATTTTTAAAAAAAGCTATTACAATTACAATATTAATTACATTGAATGGCATTTATAGCATGTTTCTAATAATTCGTAGTTGATGAATATATTATTCCAAGTTTAAGTCTAAAAGTAGTCTATTAAAATCCTATTTATATTTGTTTTTTTGGTTGTTTGTTATCCCTTCACGCAAAAACTACTAAACCGATTTTCATGAAATTGGTACACACAGAGTGTAACTTGGATTGACACGTAGGATAGTTTATCCCAAATAGTAGATTATTTATACCTAAATAATGTTCCTGTGGGACTACGCAGGCAACGTCAACAACAGCTAGTTATATAATTTATTCCTCCTTTTAAACATTGATCAAAAAATCATTGGATACCTGAGGCGTTGATTCTAAGTCTGAGCTATTTAATTAAGTTTATTAGCTACAGTACCTTCTAGACAGGAACAAGACTACAGCGAGCTGTACACAGGTACAGAAATAGATGAAACGGCATTTAAACGGCATTGACTGCCTCGTTGGTCGAGTGGCTAGCGTATACCATTAACTACAACCAACCGCGATTCTCGGGTTCGATTCCTGACGGGGGTAGGCATTTGTGTGATGAACATTTATATGTCTGCCTTTCTTGGGTGTTTATTAAATTTATTCTGATATATATCTAAGTAAACCTATGTATTGGTATCGTTGACTAACACCCATAACACAAGCATACAATTTGCTTACTTTGGGGTTAGATTCAATTTGTATAGAAAAATAATTACAGACTCTAACATCTGTCTTTTGCTATTTATTCTAAAGTAATCTATATATTAATACGTGATGCCAAAACTTTGGACCCCTTTTTACTAAAATTGCGCTGACGGAGGAGCATAAAATTTAACACACTTATAGTTTATGTGTAGGAGAATTGCAGAACGCTAATATTGTTCAATAATAATGCTTATAAACTACATTAAATTAATAAATAAAACATTACCCACACACAAATGCACGGTGCATTTGACACACACAAACAAATATATTGATGATAACGATAAAAGATCACGGATGCCGCATCATACAGTTTGAAAACAAAGTAGTTGGTTTTGAGAATTGGAGATGGCGTTTTTATCAACAAGATATTAAAATTTATTATGGTCGAATTCATATTAAAATTTACTATAGGCGACCACTTGTAAAAGTAAAAATGCAGACTTTTCCGGATTTTAAGAAGTACATTGTGCTTATAGACACAACACATTACGTGCAGTTTTTATTAAAAAATATGGAAATAAGTTATCCAAGGACCCATTATTTCCTAATTTATGTTTACTTTTCGTTAAAACAACCGTCCTAATATGCCATTTCTCGGCAATTTCCTCGGTAAAACGTATATTAAACCAGCGAACAAAATATGTTATTATCTACTAAAAGGTATTAAACTTGCGTACGCCGGTGAATAGTGACATTGGGACAGCCTTTAATCACGCTATCGATATTATTTTACTAAAACTTTGAAGCTTGTCAAAATATTTTTTACTGAGCATTCTAGCTCCACGAAATTACGAATATACATAAGTACATTTATAATTTGGGTCTTGTAGTGTATTCAGGTAGAATATTACAGATATGTGTAATATAGGCCCTATAAATAGTTTAGTGTTGTAACTACATGAAAAAATTAAAAATTATTAAGGTTAACTCATAAATCACTAGACCGATCTTGATAAAACTAATATAAGACTATCTTAGAATCATGACCTGCCTTTAGAATAAAGAACCACCAAAATCTATTTGTCGTTGTTTGAGTAAAAGCGAGCGAAAAAAATAGTCGAATTTGTAACATTTTAACAGTCGGTTAAGCATGCTTAGCAAAAGGTTACGATATTTGAATATTTGTTTGTTTGTTACCGTCTCAGGTGGTCACTGGTGGCAAAATGTTATGCAGTAACTTGCCGGCTAAGGATCCACCACTTTATATATTTCTGCCACCATAATGAATGGCATGATGTGATTGGAAGAAGAGGGTAGGTTAGACAGTAGACTTTTACAACAAGGCTAACATTGTGACAACAGTTCGGTGTATATGATATCTGTGAGCAAGGAGTATATTTTCATCAGGAGGAGTACAAAGCCGTCATTCGCTTGTCTCATGCCATCTCACAAAATAAAAAAATAACTACGTTAAGTAAAACCGACATCAAAACTATGTTCAAAACAAAATATAATAAGTTTATATTGGCTTGGCACTGATTTCAAACCTATAAGTAAAGGCTACATATAAATAATAGGTATTAATAATTAATATATTTATATACATAAAATAATTAATATTAAATCTGTATTATTTTTTACTTTTTAGTTTTGAAGTCGGTTTTTCTTAACGCAGTTATTTTTTTTTATGCTTTTTAGTTTATTGCTGATATGATTTAATTTAATAAAAATAGCATCGGGATAGGTGAAAGTAGATAAAAAGTGCTCATAAAATAATAACTAATACGCCAACCCGAATCAAATTTTTATAGACAAATTCGAAGCTATTCCGCATCAAACAAAAAAAATACGTAAAACCTCGGAGGAATCGGTGTACATCCTACATAAAAATATACCGCCTGAATTAAGAACATCCTCGTTTTTTTTAACTCGGTTAGTTACTAGATTATTGCTTAGAATGCGACAAGTACAACAACTCTCTAAACCATAAAATGTTGTCCGAGTTGATGAAGTTTTGGATCACATTGTAAATAAAGAAGATAATGGTATTGACTAAAACAAACGAAAGCAGACTTCCAGTAGTTTTAACCCTCAATTTAAACCCCATTAAAAATTAACAAACAATTACATGTAAAAGGTCAAAGTCTACACGTTTCGTGTTAACATCAAAGGAAGCGACATCGCTAAGTTAAACGGTTAATTTTTAGGTCAAACAATTATTTGCGTGGAAATTGACGTGAAAATTGCTTTTCTTTTGAACTTACTGTTAATTATTATTTGACAAAAGTCAAATTTATGGACTTTAAATGTATGACGAATTTTAGAAAGTAATTTTCACGGAATTAGAAGACAACTATTAGACTGAGTTCTTGAGGGAAGAAATATACGTCTCATATATCTAAATACCCATTTTAATTTGTATGAGTTTATAAAATCTAAATGCTTAAATACAAAGGTTAGGAACACCAATTGGATACACCAATTGTTGCTACATTTTATAAGTAGAATTTCATTTTCATTTATGAATATTATACGTATGTTAGCGATAGCCGATCATATCATAATTTCAAAGTTGATTTTCAGTAGAAGTTGATGTTTAGCCACATAAATAAAACCTATGCTTCCATTAATATACAAATATGTATTCATATACACATTTATATATCTTACCGCAAAAGTAGAGAGAGTGGAGCTCTTAGGAGTGCACAGGAAATATTTCTAAAAGTCACGCGTAGGGATTGCAATCTGTCATCTTTTTCTATCCGACTAGATCGATGGCAATCCGGTTGGTTAAGTAATAATGTTTTTTTTTCTTATTGGTTAAAATTAAACTGTTAGTAAATAATTACCAGAATAGCAAATCTAGATGCGGTATACTAAGTACTGGATCCGGTGAAATGTTAATAATGTAAGATCTGCCGGATTACTGTATCTGGTTTTTCGGATTGCAATTCCTAGTTACGTGGTAAAGGTTTGAAAGATGTAAGGGTACAATTAAACGACGAATTGCCTACGACATGCCACCATTACGTCGGAAAAAAGGGTAGCTTGTCATTTCGGCTTATTCTTCAGAGCCAACTTCGTGGGTTTACACCATTACGATTCCCTTTTTTGACAGAACTTAAGTAACTCTTTCGATTAGTGGTGTTTGGGTGTGTACTCTAACCATTCAGCCAGCTGAGAAATCTCGAAAAATTAATATAAAAAGAGAATTTCTGTCATGTTTAAATAAAAATTTTAGTCTGAAAATAATATGTAGACGACGTCGTATATTTTCCTAAAAAACAAAAGATGAAAATTCATGAGTTATAGCGACCAATTTAAAATGACACCAGTGTTGAAGCGACAATCAATTCATGAGTGAGATTTCTCCATATAAAGAAAAATTGATAGACCTTGTTATTTTGGTCATATTTCATCACAGCATTAGACTAATATTCTTTTTGTTCTCTTAGTTTTTGTATTTTAATTTTATGCTTTAAATCGACTTTTATTAAAATACTCAAAGCAAGCTCGTCGTCAAAGCCAAAAGGAAGATCTCGTAGCGTATTGGACAAGCTTATATATTTATTTACTGAATATTTACAGGCGACTTTGTCATAGAAAATATTTTGATTCAAATTTTGATCCACCGTCCTCTACAGTTTGATTTTTGAAAAAGGTAGCTTATGTTTGAACTCGTGTCTTTATTAATCACTTATGCAGCTTAGCTTTAAAAGGTGTATGAAATAGAAAACACTATATCAAAAGTATGGATAAATTAGGACGTATTTATCTCGGCCATATTTAAAGAATATAGTCAATTGCTTCTTATACATAATGGTCACTAATTTTGTCCCAAACACTAGATAAATAAATGAAAAAATTAATATAACTGGACAATTTACACAAATTGAACCTAACCCCAAAGTAAGCAAAGTATATGCTTGTGTTATGTGTGTTAGTCAACGATACTAATACATATAAATACTTAAATAGATACCAGAATAAATTAAATAAACACCCAGACCCGGAAATGCAGACATTTAAATGTTCATCACACAAATGCATGCCCCCGTCGGGAATCGAACCCGAGCCTCGCGGTTGGTCGGTGTAGTTAGGCGAGTAGGCTAGTCACTCGACCAACGAGGCGGTCAATGGTTCGAAATGCCAAAGTGAGAATGGCTATTGAGTTTTAACGAGCCAGTTTTACTTCAATTTTATGAAATAATTAATAGACAACGTCAATTATAGTGTATGTATAAAGTAATTAAGTTTGAAACATGACCCGTGTATTGTGCGGAGCTCGTATTAACAGTGATGTGTCGAAATTGTGTTTATTCTGATATTCATAACGGAGATTTAAATGCTAATATATCAAATTTGAATATGCATCTACTCTAGGCGAAGAGCCAGCAATCTGTTTTTTTTTTTCATTTATTTGAAATTTATAGATATTTTTTATAAAAGAGGAGGTAAACGCGTAAGCAAATGACAAGTATATCACCTGGTGGAAAGCGAAATGCTTGATAATACGAAGTCATGAGGAGTAACTTTAACTGTTTTAATTTTAATCGCCTCTGCGCCTAGCGGTGCAGGTGTTGGACTTGACTGCATGAGGTCCCGGGCTCGATTCCTGGGTCGTACAACAAAATAAAATTAGATTTTATAAATTTTCTAATAAAAAAAAATGTTGCTCGGTATTGAATATGAGCCCAATTGGCGATAGGCTTGCCACCTATCACATTGCGGAACTTAGTGTCTTCGACTAGCCGTGGGTGCCCTGGTAGTGCCTCTGCCTATTTTTTCGGGGATATGTGCGTGAAGATACTTTACTTTACTTTAATTGCTTTTTCAATATTTTCTATGGGAATCATTGCCACACAATTGTAGAGTATTAATAAGAATATTCGAAATATTACATGAAATTGTTCACGGGTTTGATAAAATTAGTAAAATTTTAGCTAAACAATGTCACAAACAATTTTTATCGAGATGTTATGGTTCTCAATACCACTTATCATATAATATCAGGCTCGGTTTTAATACTTGGCGGGGGTAAATAGTTTCTGAGTTTGGGTGCCTTTTTTTAAAATATATTTGGGTGTGTATTGTATGTATTTGAAATACTAAAACCTCATCGCAATTTACCTTACCTACATATTGCTTAGTTCGGAGGTTACTTAAATGAACAGGTACATTTCTTTTCTTCCCAAAAAAAAATATTGTCAGTCTCTTGGACTATGTCATTTAATCGCTGGCAACAAGCTTAAATTTAAATATATGTTTTTCCATGCGATTTTGTATCTCAAAACCGAAGCGCTTTTAGTTGCGCTCATTAGCGAGAGATTTTGGGCTTTAGTTTAATTTGTTATTTCAAATATTCTATTTTACATGGTAATTATATATTTTAATATTTTCGCCTAAAGAACGTTACATAGTTTGGAATTTGAAAGACAGGAAAGTCTACAAACTGACTGAAGATCTCTATCTTAGGATAGCAACGGACTATCTACATATTTCAAATCTGTGTGAGTATTTTAGGGACATAGGTCATCCTTTTATGTACGTCAATCGTCATGCATGATGTTGAAGAAAGTATCGCCCGTCCTGCCAAATTTATTGGCATTGGCGCAATTATCGAAAGCTGCATAGTCTGCCACAATGCGTTGACTTTTTTGTCTCGTTTTGCTTATATCAAAAAAAGTATATTGTATATGAATTACGAGTCACGTTGTTTGTCCTTGATGAACTCCTGAACTACTTAGAAGTTTTTAATTAAGTTGCACACCATGTGCAGTTTAATTCACCATAACATATATGATAGCTTACATCACAATTTATCCCGGACAAGGGCGATATAGCAAATCAAATTAAAATAATGACGTTAATAACTTTCCCCGTGTTGGTCCGGGCTC
>NJDD01001469.1:13043-55432 GCA_002245505.1 Calephelis nemesis | reverse complement strand
GTCCGGGCTCCTTTGCAGAATAGACCATCTGCCTTCCTGCCAGGCAGCTCGTAAAAGGCGAGCATAGGCTTACCATCACTAACACCATGACATCTGACTAGGTGGTAGAGTTTCGCAGCGACTCACCCGGATTGGTACCACCGCCTTACCTATTCCTGCCGCCACAACGTCATGGGTTTGTAGGGTAAGGTAGCCGGTTAACTTACTTTTGCTCGAGGCCTATCTTAGGATTCCGGCCTCAGGTTGGCAACGCACCGTTACCACCTTTGATGGCGGCCTACCACCTAGGCGGCGTGAATTTCTTACCATCAGGAATTCCCTGTGCTTGTTTGCCTTCCAATATCATAAAATAATAATAATAATAATAAAGGAAAAGGAGAGAAAACGCACATACTCCACCGCAGTCTATCGCACCGAGTAGCTCCACGTCGTCAGAAGAGGAATACGCTACACCTCCAGAATACGACGTGTCGAGCAGTGACGATAGGCTGCCGCCTCCAGCGCCGAGCCGAGCACCTGCACCGCGCCGAGGGAGGCTGCCTCGTACGCGCTTGGGACCGTCGGGGCCATCAGCCTCGCAACCGGCCCCCGCCGTCAGTTGTGCAGTGCGCCGCATGAAATGGACTTCAGCTATTAATGAAAACGTCATACGAGCGTACTATGGGGCGACAGAGGGGGGAACCAACCTCACTGCGTATCGTTCCCGTATGTTGTCTCTGTTTCAGGATCTTAAACCTTGTTTGACCGTTTCTCTACAACGACTGTCGGATCAGGTACGATTCATTCAACGAAGCCGAGTGTTGGAGGATTCTGTGCTTGATCGGCTTCGCTCAGAAGTTACTGTTTCAGCGCCCACCGCCGAACGTACCCACCCGGTAATTCAATCACCGTCTGTTCCTTCGGTGACGGGGTTACTAGGTCGTGTCTCTGATGCGGTGGACGTAGAAACTATAACCGTAAGTACCCAGGAACATGAGCTATTGAGGAGGACTTTGGAAGAAACGATTCTAGAATTTAAAAACATGCCGATAAACAACAGACCGCGATTACCACGTTTTCCTACGCACAGACATAACATGGCGCTAGTGATGACTTTGGACTGCATGCTTGACTCATACCTATCGTCCTGCCAAGATCTAGCTGATACATATTCGATCCTGTACTGTGCGGCTTTGGCGGCAAGTCGTGTAGCTCGTGTCAGGTTCCCTGAAACTGGCCGAGACATACAGCCTGCTTATGCTTCGCTAGCAAGGCAAGATAGGATTGAACGACGTATCAGCGCAGCTAGAGTCATTATTGGTAAACTTATTTGCTTCAGATCCGGAAACAATCGCCCGAGAGTGATGCGTTATGTGACACAAGCCTTTGCTGGCACAGGAGTTAGACCAACCGATTACATGTCTTATGTCACAGAACGCATTGACTATCTGAAACAAAAAGTGTCTGCGTGGGCAAACCGAGTTTGCCGCTATAAAGAACGTATAAACAGGTATCACCAGAATCGTTTATTTCAAAGTGACCAAAAAAAGGTGTATAGGAGTTGGGAGGGATCCACTACCGGCGTGAGGGAAGGACGGGTGCCGAATATGAACGAAATGTCTACATTTTGGAAAAGTATTTGGTCCGTGCCCATTGCTCATGTTAGTGGTGAGTGGATTAGCATTGTTGAGCGCTCGTGTGAATTATTACAACCTATGGCAGCTGTTACTATCAATCTTGAGGACGTAATGGAATGACACATCATTGGAAAAGTCCGGGACCAGACGGACTACATAATTTTTGGCTAAAATGGTTGCGTTCTTCACACGCACGCTTAGCTGCTCAATACCAAGAGGCCATAGAATCTAGATCTCTCCCATCTTTTATGACAACAGGAATCACCTTTTTACTACATAAATCCGGCAGTACCACGGATCCTAAAAACTTTAGACCTATTACGTGCCTACCTACCCTGTATAAACTACTTACATCCATTTTGACCTCAAAATTAAAAAGGCACCTTTATGCAAATAATATTTTAGATCCTGCTCAAAATGGATGTAGGGTTGGGTCTCGTGGTACTAAGGAGCTACTCCTCATTGACATGGCTATTAACCAACAGGTTCGCAGAAATCGGAAGGGTCTTTCCACCGCCTGGATTGACTATAAAAAGACTTACGATTCGGTACCGCATACATGGCTGCAACGAGTGTTAGAACTGTACAAAATTGATGCAGTTCTGGGCTCGTTCCTGGTTTCATGTATGCGGCAGTGGACCACGGCTCTTTGTCTCCCAGGAGGTGGAAGGAGTCTTATCATTTCCGAACCCATAAGGATTGAGCGGGGCATTTTCCAAGGTGACAGCTTGAGTCCATTGTGGTTTTGTCTGGCATTAAATCCTTTGAGTACATTACTAAGGGACTTAAAGCTAGGTTATCGGTTGCGTAGAGGGGGTGAGACTATTTGTCATCTTTTGTACATGGATGATCTCAAGTTGTTTGTATCAAATAAACCAGACTTGTTGTCACTACTTGATGTAACAGATACATTTAGTAGTGACATTAGGATGGAGTTTGGTGTAGATAAATGTGCGGTTGTACATGTGCAGAAGGGGAAGGTTGTACAGAGCGACTATTTACAACTTTCAGAGACAATATCTCTCAGTTCTCTCTCCGAAACCGAAACTTACAAATATCTTGGTATGCCAGAGGGTCTAGGTATATTGGATCGGGACGTTAAACAGCTGGTGATAGAACGTTTCTTTGGTCGCTTGACAAAAGTGTTGAAAAGCTTTTTGTCAGGGGGTAAGAAGGTGCGCGCTTTCAACAGCTGGGTGATGCCTGTTTTAGTATACACCTTTGGCATATTAAGATGGACTCAGGTCGAGCTAGATACCCTGGACCGAAGAGTCCGTAAACTATTGACAACATATCGCATGCATCATCCACGCTCATCTGTGATGAGATTGTATATTCCTCGGAAATCTGGAGGACGTGGCTTCCTTAATGCCAAAAACCTTCATAACCGTGAAGTATACAATCTTAGAGAATACTTCCTACACGTTAAGTGTGGAATGCATCGTGATGTAGTGTCAGTGGACAATGGACTAACTCCGCTCTCCTTAGGTAAAGAGAACTGGCATAAACCGGTGGTACTTAGCATCCAAAAGAGCAAAGAACTACATGGTCGATTTGATCAGGTTCTTTATGGGCCTGATGTCGATACACTAGCATCCGTGTCTTGGTAACGATTCGGTGACCTCTTTGGTGAAACCGAAGGTTTTGCTTGTGCAATTACTGACGAAGTTGTCAAGACGAATAACTATCGGAAATACATCATGAGGGATGGCATAGTTGACATATGTCGAGCGTGCCATCGTCCTGGTGAGTCTATTAGGCATATTATTTCCGGTTGGTCTAATCTTGCCAACGGCGAGTACTAGCATAGGCATAACCAAGTAGCCAAGATAATCCACCAGCAACTTGCTCTTCGATATGGACTTGTCGGTTTTGAAGTGCCTTACTATAAGTATACACCGGAGCCAGTTCTTGAGAATAGCCATGCAAAGCTCTACTGGGACCGATCTGTCATCACGGACAGGACTATTGTCGCCAATAAGCCTGATATCGTGCTGGTAGATCGGCTGGAGCGCCGGGCTTTTCTTGTTGATATCACGGTTCCATGTGAGGTTAACCTCGTGAAAGCTGAGAAGGAAAAATTGACAAAATACATAGACTTAGCACACGAGGTTACTGACATGTGGGATGTTGACTCAACAATAATTGTCCCGATAGTCGTGTCAGTAAACGGTCTAATACCGAAGAGTCTCGACCAACATCTTAAGAGACTCTCTCTACAACCCTGGGTTAAGGGCCGAATTCAGAAGGCAGCAATTTTGGGGACGGCACGCATTGTGCGGAGATTCCTCACTCTGTCGCCCTGACCACTGACAGTTTAGTTGTAAGACCACCGTTTTTGGTAACCTGTTTTTTATGTTTATATTTTTAATTTTTTTTTGTATTAAATGTATAAACGTAGAAAATAAGAGACATTGAGAATAAATGATAATAATAATAAAACCCAACTTAAAAACTGAAAAGTTAAAAGTAGTAAAGATTTAATATTAATTATTTACTACCTATTACTTTTGAGTGACATTTACTGATAGATTTAAAGTCGTTGCCAAGCCAATTTAATACTTACTTATAATATAATTATAGACTTAAGACAAGACCTATTACTACATGACACATATAAATAATAGGTAGTAAATAATCAATATTAAAACTTTACTATTTTTTAAATTTTCAGTTTTGAAGCCGGTTTTCATTAATGTAGTTATTTTTATTTAATACTTTTTCCTTTATTGCTGATATGATTTAATTTAACAACATTTGACATCGCGATAGGTGAAAGTATATAAAAATGTTCATGAAATAAAAACTAAAAAAGAATTACGTAGATCGGTTTAGAAACTTCTGAGAAATCGGTGTACATACACAAAAAAATATACCGGCTGAATTGAGAACCTCCTCGTTTTATTGAGCTTGGTTAAAAAGATACAAACCCAGCGAAAACACAGAGTTATTCAAACACCATGTGAAAAAACTGCGTGCATTTTAGCCTCGTAATTAAACATGGCGTATCCAGAAACAAAACATCCTGGTGTATAATAACTCAAATAAGATGATACTAATTAAAAATGTCCAAAGAAAACGGGAACAATACGAAAAGCGTACCTTTACAAGAGTCGCGAGATAAAAATTGCGAGCCACATTAAAAAAACTAGCTCTCCACGCGAGTGGACATAGGGCTACCACACAAGGCAAATAATAACGATTGTAGAAATAATTAATTTTGAAACTAATGAATTTTGCCATATTTTGTTTCTTTTTTCTGTGGTTCTAGCAGTTCAGGTGTTGGACTTGACTGCATGAGGTCCCGGGTTCGAATTCAGGGTCAGGCAACAAAAAGAAAATTTGGGTTTTCCAGTTTTCCATGTTGCTCGGGATTGGATATGTGCCAGATTGGCGATGGGCTTGCCACCTATCACATTGTGGGACTTGGTGTCTTCTTCTAGTTGGTTGGTTGGTTGGTTGGTTGGTTGGTTGGTTCTGCTAGTCGTGGGTGCTGGTTGTGCCTCTGCCTACATACCATTGTATTACCCATTCATCGGGACGAATTTTAATAACCCACGACTATTTCCTTATCCATCCGTAGAGCAGATGGTATGCCCTATTCATCCGCGTGTTTTAAAAATCGTTTTTAATATGTAAACTGCTGGAGGGTTCGCAAATAAAAATAATAAAATAATGTATTTTAATTGTGTCCAATATATTTATTAATCCTTTGTAAAACTTTAAATCGGGGTGGTTTTTCCAATTTTCTAATAAAAAAATTTTGCTCGGATATGTGCCCGGTTGGCGAGAGACTTGACACTTAACACATTGTGGGACTTACACGATTAACATCAGTTGTATTTTAAAATCAAGTATTGTTCATGAACTAGATGGCTTGAGGTACGAAACGCATAGCTAAACGTCGAACTTCGCATAGCGTTTTTTCATTACTTAGCCAAGTAAGCTTCTTGAATACGGGTGTTAGTATCTTCTGCTAGTCGTGGGTGCCGTGTTTGTGCCCCTACCTACCTCTTCGGGGATATATGCCTGAAGATACTTACTTACTTACTTTTTTTATTTAAAACTCCAAACAGTGACATAAAGGTACTGGTACTTAAATGTGACACAAGTAAAACAATGCTGATAAATAACTTAATACATACAGATTAAATTCAAATATTTGTTAACCCTTGCTTAAACTTTTAAACTGTAACTGACAATAATAGATTGGTTTTATCATAAAGCAATTTGTTTATACTATATTTGTTCTTTACTATACATTCTAGTGACCAAAACGAATAATAATAATTAAATAGAGTAATTAATATCTTGAAAATAAAAATATTGGACAAAAGTTAATGTATTCTTATAAATAAATAAATATCTCCACGTATATAATATATGTGATAATATATTTTTTTATAAAAAATCAAATATTTGCAAACCAAAATGTAGTAGAGTATGTTGATATACTTGAATTATTTTTATGGTACCGTATTATCATACATATTCTACAAATAAATATTTTTATTTCATAAAAAAATAGTACTGTGATTCATGCTTGAATCAACAGTAGCAAGTCTAATAAGCGTGCACCTTATTAGTTTGAATGTTGGTCATTTATTTTGTTTAGTGATGCATGATTCATGAAATTGACATACGAACTTGATCTCTATAGTACCTATCAAAAAAACGTACACTTACAAACATATTTCTTTCCATCCTTAAATTCCCAAAGTTATGCAGCGACATTTTCCAAAAGTAACAAAGGATGTGTTACTATCATGGTGACACGTGTCATTATAAATTAAACTATATAGAATTGTGCAGAAAATAAAGAGATTTTTTTTAAGTATGAGCAAATTAAAGTACTAAATAAAAAGTCATTTGTTTTGTATGTAACATAAATTGTAAAGCGTAATACCATTGACTCTTATTTCCTCGTTATTTTGTTGATTTTTTTGTGCGCGAAAAGGATATATTCGTGTGTTTTACATATTAAAACATTAAAATTATGTTATACTAGCAAAAAACTAGTATGATGAATTTAAGTATTGGCTAAATAATAAAGAGGTTTATGATCCTTGAGAATTGACAATAAGCTTTAGGATAAACTTTACAGCATAGTCCAGTAAGTACCGTGCCTCGTTCTTTAATTACGATCATGGATGTTTACTTCACTAGTTCAAACATAAATCATAACTTTTTTAATGTTAAATTAAGTATACACAACGATTGAGGTACAGAAACACAAAATTAATTTTATAATAAGTAAGTGCCAACCCTAAAGTAGGAAGGCGAGCGAGCCTTTGAACCGGGAAAACATTGGAAGTTAAAAAACAATGCAAGCTCAACATCTGACTGTGCTTTTGTACAAGTTTACTTTTATTTTTAATATTTTTCGTTTGATTAGGTTTGCTCAGTTTTAATTAATGGCGCTATGACAGGGAACATCAGCGGGCCGACTGCGATGAATAGGATTTTTTAAAAAGAAATAAAGGGAAACAAATTTAATTTCTTTGTAGTAAGAAATTACGCCTGTATGTCTTTGATAATGGCGAGAGTTCGGCGACTTGTTCCTCAACAGCGTCAAAATTCATCATTCTCAATCAGTACGGTTTCGGTTTCCATAACGGTTGTTGCTGATTTTATTTTTAGTCACGAGATATAATCGTACGTCAATGAAATATTACTACAAAATTTTAGGACAACATTCAAATAAAATAGCTAAATTTGCAATTTCCCTTCAAGAAATTGTATGAACATGTTAAGCGTGACGTATCAGGAAAGACTGATTTGACTTACCAGAAGTCAAAAGAATCCAAATAACTTATTTAATATTATATAATATCCTCATTAAACACAACACTTTATTGATCGAGTGGCTAGAGTACACGCCTAACTACGAAGACCAACAGCAAGTCTCGGGTTCGAGTCTTTCGGCAACGGGGACAAGTATTTATGTGACAAACGTGTGAGTACTAAAATGTTTGCATTTCCGGGTCTGGATGTTTATTAAATTGATTCTGGCATCTATGTTAGTATTTCTTTGTATTAATATCGTTGACTAACACCTATAACACAAGCATATAATTTGCTTACTTTGGGGTTAGATTCAATTTGTGTAACTCGTCAAATGTCCAGGGATTTTTATTATTACTACTTTTATAGTGGTTTACAAGTTGGAAAATATTATTTGGCAGTTCCATACAAGTTATACATTTTTTGTCTTACGAATGTATGCGATTATAAAAATTAATAAATGACAAAACAATCATTTGAAATTGACATAAAACATTATTATTGATATAATTCTAAATATGAAATAATTTAATTGAATGTAGTAACCTCGATTTGGGTAACTTTGAACATTTTGGCAATTTTTTGATATTACAATCTAATAGTTGACTGAATAGTGATCTTTTGAGATGGTTTATTCGGCAAACTTAACAAATTTAAAGAAAAAAGAACCAAATGGCCTTTAATTTCCCCCTAAACTCATATTGTTCAATGTTATCACGCGTTTTTGGTAACTTTGAATATGAATTTTGCCTGGATATAAAAACCATAATCATTCAAATATTTTTAACATTGGTAACATTCTATGACGTTTATTTAAATATAAAAAAATGGTTGCCTGTAAAGTCGGTTTTACGGGCGTTGATTTTACGTGACAACGTCTTTTTCTCGGTAGAATATTTATTGATATGAATATTATTAAAGAGTGGGAGAGAGACGCAAGGCATTCGCCGCTCCGGCGGGCCTCTCTCTCGTTCGGTGACTCATCGTAACGTTACCGGGCGTTACACTTTTTCATGAGTGACTCCGAGCCGCAACCTAATTTAAGACGTTGTCACGTCAAAACCCTAAAGAGTAAAATGTCATTTATTTGACATTCATTTTCTATAGATTCTCTTCATAGATAGCTCAGTCTTGCCATTTGAATCGATGTAGCCAATTTGATGGAAAATAGTTGGTTATTTATTAAACCACAATAAACTGAGAAAGTACTGTTTAACACAATAAATTTTGGTGGTACATTTACTAGGCTATCGAATGAGATCAAAATCTTAAATTTCAATAAAAAAATCTCTAAGCAATTTTTCTTTTTGAAAAAGTCATTCACCTCATTCTGTAAACAAAATGTCATCGTCAATATAAATAGGGCCGCCTTTTCTTGATATTTGTTGTTTTTTTAGGATACTAATTATGTTAGATTCATCAATTCGACATATTTCATTTTTGGAACGGCAAGACGGGTGGTCTACATATTCAATGAGGCAGTTTTTAAGCCTGAAAATAGCCCGATTTTTTTATCAGAACTGAACTACACTATGGTCATATTCAATGTTACCCAATTTAATATTTTTTTATGACCCGGGTAACTTCGTACCATTCAAAGTTACCCAAACTACTTCGATTTTAATCATCTTCGAAACTTTATCAATTTTACACAATTTTTACCATTAAATACAGACCAATTTGAAAAAAAAATAGGCTACATGTTACATATGAACATCAAAACATACCTCTTTACAATAAGTTTTATCTACTTAATTGCAATTCCTAATCGCAGCAACAAACACTTGCTAAAACTTCACTAGGGAAAAAGGCGCTATTTTACAAATTTTGACATTCACAGTTTACCTTTTTCTTTTATGATTGCTACTTATTATTTTGGCGTTCGATATTGAAAGAACTAAAACATTACAGAAATAAATTCATGAATCTTTTTTTTAATTTTGTTCAAAGTTACATAGTGATTGAGTTACCCAAAACGACTGTAACAAAGCTTATTAAAGATCAATAGTTATTAATCAACTTATGTCGGAGATAATCTTGAAATAAACCTTTCTTAGACAAAATTATTAGAATTTTGAAGCACATTCATTTATAATGTAGTGAGAAATTGCCTGTGCCTAGCCAAAAACTTAATATTTATTCACATAATGTTCATTGTATGTCATTTTGTTTAAATAATAACATTCCTGACAGTTCTAAATCACTGCCTCTAAAAGGTTTTGAAAGAACCTATTTGAAAGAACTTTTTTCAATTTTAATACGATAGTTGCTAGGAGTTGTTACGGAAGGAGCGAGTTTGTCTCGCGCTTGGCGCTTTTGTTGTATACCTATATCACTTCATCATCATCATCATCATCATCAGCCGGAAGACGTCCACTGCTGGACATAGGCCTCCCACAAAGAGCGCTACAAGTCACGATCACCAGCCGCTTGTAACCAGTGACTCCCCGCGACTTTGACCAGATCATCAGTCCACTGGGTGGGAGGTCGTCCAACACTACGTCCTCCGGTGTGGGGCCGCCACTCGTGAATCTTTCTTCCCCAGCGGTTGTCGGTTCTGCGAGCAATGTGGCCTGCCCATTGCCACTTCAGCTTGCTGACTCTCTGAACTATGTCGGTTACCCTCGTTCTCTTGCGGATCACCGAATTACGGATCATATCTCGCAAAGAAACACCGAGCCTAGCTCTCTCCATAGCACGCTGAGCGACTCTGAGCTTATTTAAGAGGCCCACATTTAACGGCCAAGTCTCAGTTCCATATGTCATCACCGGTAACACACACTGGTCGAAGACTTTCGACTTTAAGCTCTGCGGTAATTCGGACAAGAAGATACTCTTTAACTTCCCGAACGCTGCCCATCCGAGTTGGATTCAGCGATCGACCTCTTTCTTGAAGTTGGATTTACCTAACTGAACAGTTTGACCTAGGTACACATACTGATCTACAACTTCAAGAATTGAGTTTCCAACGTGAACTGGTATAGGTGCAACATGAACGTTGAATATGACTTTCGTCTTGTCCAAGTTCATCCTAAGACCCACCTGTTGGGAAACACTATCAAGGTCACCGAGCATTTTGCTCAAGCCTTCCAGCGATTCCGCCATGACCACGATATCGTCTGCGAATCGAAGGTGAGTGATGTATTCGCCATTGACATTGATGCCGAGTCTTTTCCAGTTCAGAAGCTTGAAGACATCTTCCAGTGCAGCAGTGAACAGTTTCGGAGAAATGACGTTTCCCTGTCTCACACCTTTCTGCAACTGGATCGGTTTCGAGCTCTGATCCTGTAATCGGACCGACATAGTGGCTTTTTCGTACAAAAACCTCAACACTTCGATGTATCGATAATCGATGCGGCACCGCTGTAATGACTGAAGCACCGCCCATGTCTCAACCGAATCGAAGGCTTTCTCGTAGTCCACAAACGCTAGACATAATGGCCGATTATACTCCTCGGTCTTCTGTATTATTTGGCGTAGCGTGTGAATGTGGTCTACGGTGCTAAAGCCTTTGCGGAACCCGGCTTGTTCGGGAGGTTGAAAATCGTCTAACCTGCGTGAAATTCAGTTTGTGATGACCCGTGAAAACAACTTGTAAACGTGACTCAGAAGTGAGATGGGTCTATAATTTTTTAATAAGGTTTTGTCACCTTTCTTGAAAAAGAGAACCACCACACTTCTGGTCCACGCTTCTGAAACACTGCCTTCGAGGATGACGGAATTAAATAGCTTCTGGAGGACTTTAAGTATTGGCATTTCACCCGCTCTCAGTAGCTCAGCAGTAATTCCATCGTCCCCCAGCGCTTTACTGGTCTTCAGTTGTTTGAGGGCCATCCGAATCTCGTACAGGCTGACGTCCGGGATGTCTTCGGTGTAATGCCGGGTGAGTTTGGCTCTAGGGTCTTTAGCCAAACTAACAACGGGTCGTGTTGAATTGTACAACTGTCCATAGAACTTCTCAACCTCTCTCAAAATCTCAGCCTTAGATGAAATTACGGTGCCATTTTCGGCCTTCAGTTTTATCAATTGGGTCTGGCCACCAGACAAATCTCTAGCGATCACCTTGGAGCCCTGATTACGCTCAATAGCCTCTTTAATAGGAGACGTATTAAACGACCTTGCCAACGCCTTGGAGACTTGTCTGTTTAGCTCCCTGTACTTTTGCATGTCAACTGAAGACTGCAACCGCATTTCATTCCGTTCGCCCATGATTTCGACCCGGCCTCGTGGGCAGCTTGCACAAACCCATTGTTCAAATCGTCCGTTGATTCGCATTCTGCCAGGCATTCGAAGCGAATATGAAGTTCGAGCTGAAAGTTTTCGGTATTTTGGCATTGGACTGGGGTTGGACGGAGCGTAGACTTCATCAGCCGCGACCGTTCAAGCCTTGTGTTGATATTCAATGTGCCTCTTACCATCCGATGATCACTACCGGTTTTTTAGCCTGTTGATCACAGAGACATCATTGAATATGTGGCGTCTGGTAGACAAAATAAAGTCTATCTCATTTTTATCGACCCATCAGGGCTAATCCAGGTCCATTTACGATGTGGCTTTTTTCTGAAGAAGGAATTCATCATAAAGAGTCCTTCCTTCTCCAGAAATTCAGCCAACCGTTGGCCCCTCGGATTACGCCTACCAACACCAAATTGCCCCACTTTCAGCTCATCACTCTCTCTTTTACCCAGCTTTCCATTGAAGTCGCCCATCACCACCGTGTAGTGCGTTTTGGAGGTATGGATGGCTTTTGATATATCCTCGTACATTGCCTCCACCTCGTCGTCAGAGTGCGCCGAAGTCGGGGCGTAGACCTGTATGACCTTCAGCGAATACCGTTTGGTAATTTTGAGTATCAGGTACGCCACCCTTGTCGACACACTCCCGATCGCCTCCACGTTGTTGATGAGCGACCTCCGGACAATAAACCCGACACCGCCCTGGGATAGGGCGTCACCTTCCCGGTGGTAGAACAAGTTACCGGACTTTAAGATTATCGAGTCCTCTCCCTGTCTTCGGACTTCAGACAATCCCACAACGTCCCAGCGCAACTTGTCTAAACACTTTTCCAACTCCAGGATCTTCTCGTCAGTCCGGAGCGAGCGGCAGTTGTGCGTTACCAGGGCCAGTTTCGTCAGCTGGTAGCCTGCGTTCGTCCGGGAATTCTTCGCACCCCCTGCTCTGCCGATACCGAGTCCGCTACCGTAGACTCGGTTAAGCGGAGCTGCCGGAGACTGGGGGCCATGGTTTTTATGCTAGTCATTGGGGGGTTTTGCCATAATCCCCACGCTTGGCGGGCGGGTTGGGGATCAACAGTAGGGTGGAAGCTTTCACAAGGACGCTGCTGCCCGTCCTGTGTTAGCAATTTTACTTCCACCCACCTTGGAACGGTTTGACCGCCGTTCGTCGGTTGACTGATTGCGCTGGTGGTACATACCACTCAGCGGGCGGTGGGGTCGTCACTTCCCTACTCCCCTTATCCCTATATCCCTTATCATCCCTTATCCCTTATCCCTATTTCCCTATATCACTTACTTATTTGAAATTGAAATCTGTCATTTTTTCATTCTGTCTGTATTTTAGTAGTTTTATTGCGCTTAAATTATGTAGACAATATCCTAAATCAGAAACACTAAATGTTACAACGTCGAGTACAGGCGCTGTTTAGTAGATAAATTAGTTCCACTCTACTCCCCTGTTATTAATTAATGCTCAAAACCTTCGAATATTAAATAGGAATTAATCTAGTTTCATATTTGACAGTTCGATTACAGCTTTGTTACATTAGAATTTTTTTTATGTAGTTTGTGTAAATATTTGTAATTCTGATTGAGTTGATAAATCTTTGATAAATCTTTTACGTGTGGGTACTTGGAATTGTAGAAAGTAAATTTAGTTACTTGTTTAACGCTATGTAAAAACTCTGTTTGATCACTCTATATTTTATTTTCTATTCATACACTTTTACGATTTTCCTGGTAGAAAATATCCTATGATCAGGAAATGTTTGCCTTCAAATGCTATAAAAGCTTGCGTCAGAAAATTCCAGAAAGCATAAATAAATGGATCTAACAAGTGGGAACAGTAGAACAAACAGTTTCATAATTACGTGTATGCTTAAAGTATGTAAAGGGAATTTTAAAATACGCCACATGGAGAGTTGTCGAGGCAGAGCGCTGTTTTAAAAACATTTGGAGAGGATTGTTTGTGGTTGTTGAAGTGATCGTGAGTGCATGGCTGCTCCGCAAACTTTGTGTATGTACTTCTTTTTAACCGACTGCGGGAAATTGGGTTTTTCTAGAGCTAAGGACCTATAAATAAAGTCTATTTTAAATAGATGGTAGCGTTCTGCAAGTATATAACATAGCCGAAACATTATTGCTCGCTAATATTGCAAAAGGTTTTTAAGGTAGTAATGAATTTCATCATTACTTATTAGAAGATCCGTTTGCTTGTTTTCTTTAAATTTTATTGTAAAGGCAGACAAAAAACACTTTTAGCTTATTGCTAAAATGTTTTAAGCATTGAAGATAGAAAATATAAATTCATAATAAAACCCCTCTGCTTGTTTGCCTTCTTATACCACAAAAGTACGGTAATCAATGTTCCAATTCTGGCAATTATTGTGTAGTTATTTATGTAAATTTTGCGAGTTAAAAGAAAAACACTTGAAATTACGATAAATTTGATTTGTTGTCATTTCAAAAGTTCCTACTTTTAAAAAACCTGATTTTTTTAAAATTGCAACAAAAATGTTTTTTTTTACTATACCTATAATATACAAAAATGTATGTAATATTTACATATTTTTAAATAAATAACTACGTCACGTTTCACGTTTATATAGTTACTTTATTGACAGTATTTTAAGGCGTGTAACAAATTGTTTGGACCTGCGTAGCAAAGTGTTGAGTAATCTAATCAGAAACCCGTGTTCATTTCCGAGTTGAGATTCCATGTGAGTATTTTTTAAGTTATTAAAAAAAGCGTGACCTATGCCTAGACTATAAATGTTAAAGGTGCGCCGCTGTCTCTTGGCCAGGATGTGAGGCTTATTACACATATCTACCGGCTACCATACCCTTCGGACCAGAACAAGATAGAGACATTACCAGATAAGTTACTGCACAGCACACTACTACAAGTGGTCTTAATGGTATTTTTGTTATATGAGAGCTCTTCTGATGGTAAGAAATAACCGTGGCCTATAGACACCATAGATGTTACAGGTACGTCGCTGAACTGTGGCCGGGATTGTAGGCAAATTGTGCAAGTCTACCGGCTACCCTACCCTTCGGGCCTGAATATGATGGAGTCATTATGGCGGCAGAAATAGATAAGGGCGGTGGTTCCTCCTGGCAAGTTACTCTACATTAATATACCACTAGTGGTCTTGTTAGTGACGACCTATATTTAAACCAGTTCTCGCCTTTTACCAGTTGCCTAAGAGAGAGGCGCATGATAGACTGTTCTATAGCGGACTTAGATCCTTTCCGTTTGTGACCCTTCCAATTAAATTAAAAATTCATACTGATCAGAATATAATAAACTATGAAAAAGTTACAACTACAGATTTGTTTATTTGGCCAGGTTTATATTATTAGGGGAAAAACCCGGACCACTATGAGGCAAATTATGCATGAATCAACTATCTAGCTCATTGCAAACGTTTTACGCGTTTTATGTATGTATTTCCAGTACGCGTAGATCTACTCGCTTAGGTCTCTACTCGTAAAACACAATTTCTGGACCGTAGGTACATTCAAAAGTACTGCACTTACTTGTTACTGTCTAAATTTCCTGTTTCTCTTTAAAAATGTGCTCTGCGTAATACTTCGTTAGCAATAAAACTAATAACCCACATGTTTTATATAGATTGCAATCAATAGTAATATCGCGGTTTAAAAAATCCCTTTGATTAAAAGCCTATTCATAGCTCTGAAGCGGGCACAGGCTAATAGCTTCTATTTATGGGCATTTATAAGTTCTTGTGGTTTTTAAAGCTTATATTTCATGAGTTCAGTGCATATATTGGGGAAATTCTCGACGTGATTTCCTCAATCATATTTCATCCTCGACGAGGGAATATGGAATTTTTCGTGCATTCTGCAAATTTATAAAGCTCCAATGCTCTGTACTTGCAAATTAGTACAGATAAATGCTTTTTTGCTTATTTAAGTGATAAATTTAATTACTTTTAGTAGTTCTTTGTCTTATGAGATAGTCAACGAATTCCACTGTTTATGCTCTTTCTGAATTCTTGTTTTTTTTTCAATTTTTTAGAACTGGAACTACCAAAGGTGCTAGTAGTAAATGGCCAATTGCCAATAATGGCCAATCGAGGGCGGATCTAAGGGGGGTCATGACCCCCATAACCCATTTTTAAACCCCATTTTTAAATCTTATTTAAACAGATATTCAAAATCAAAACAGACCTCAACATAATAATAATAGGTATCTAATTTGAATTTTACAACAGGTTTTAAGGAATTTTTTGATGTGAAAAACAGTGATACTCCAATTTATTGTTTTTCTAACCACGAATATTGACAATATTATGTCTTTTGCGTTACACCTTGTCAAAACTATGTTTCGTAGGTAACCGAGTAAGTCGAGTACCTAAGTAAGTAGATAAACATTTATGAAAAAAACTGTTCATTGTAAAAAAAATGGTAACCATTCTAGTAGTAGTATTAATGTAACAGTCTGTCTTTCTGTTACATTTCACAGCTAAACTGCGGGGCCAACTTCTATGAAATTTTGCATGCAAATAGATAACGACCAGAATTCAAACACAAGCTACTTGTTTGCAAAAACGTAATTCGTTAAATCAATAAAACAGGGCACGAAATTTCATACATTAGGGGCATAAAATGTTTTATTCGGGTTTTGTTTATAACTCAGAAACTACCTAACTAAAATAAAAGTTCAATAAATCATAGCTTAAAATGTAACTAAAAAATATTTAGTATCTAAGTATAACATTGAATATCATTTTCAAAATTTGGATAAACTATGATAGCATTATCATCCATAAACGTTCATAGGGTTTTGTTGACTAGAACAATGTAGTCTTCCTATTTCAAAAATATACATAACTAGCTAATCCGACGAACCTTTTTTACGAGTACTACGAGTGCAAGTAACTAAAATTTATGTTTCTGATCTTGATCTGTATTTACGAAACTTTTGACTTCTAAAAGCCTTTTTTAAATATAAGTATATTATATAAAAAATTAGACAACTGATAAAAAATTAGAGAAATTTCTGATTTCCAAAATATCAAACTATTTTAAACTGATGTTGTAAGAACTTTTCGGGTTTAGTCGTTAGCCAATTATAAACAAAAACGCAAAAGAATGAAGTAGGTACTGTCCATAAAGGAACATAAACATTTCCTAGGTGCCACGTGCAAATTACCTACCACATTATTTGTGTAATAATTCTCGTATAACTATTTTAATACATGCTAATATCTATTAACTTTATTTTAATCTGTACTGTTCATAATAAAACTCACAATATAAAAAAACTTTTATAATAAAACTAGTGTTTGAGGCACAATAAAAAACTCAAAAATTTTCTTTTTTTAAGATATCAAAACTTTAAAAATCCGTAATGTAGAAAAACGTTTGAACGTACAGGTCCTCTTAGATAGACATACATATCTTCAAGCCAAGTCCCACTGAAGAGTAGGCAGAGAGTTTCGATTGCAGAGTGAAAGAAGGTCGCTGAGTTGGCTAGTATTGAATAAAAAGTTACTGATTAAATAGGTAGGTAAGTTGCCAAACGTTATATTAGATTTGAAGCTCGCTCTGACTTAGCCTTGAGTTTATGACCTGACACGATAACTGGATCCGCCCTTGTGGCCAATTGATACCATTGATGTGTCTGGGATGTTATCATTTCTACTGGCTACTCTACTCTCCGTACCGGAATAGGACAGTGCCATTACGTAGTCAAAAAAAATTGTTGTCATTATGTTGTCAAAAATAGATTCCTACCTTGGAAAAGTTATTGCATACACATTTACTATTAAAACTCTAACATTCGTCAATTAGGTATAATATGTCAAGATATCGCTTTTATTGTAGCGGTCTGGGATTGACTTCATTAGGTCCTAGGTATCCCTGAGTGAGGCAACTACAAAAAAGTATATTTTGTATATTGTGTATCTATAGGACATAACTACCCACGTTAACGTGTTAGAAAGGAATTAACAATTTCGCCACGGGACTTGGATCCTCAGTAGCTCAATTGGTTAGAGCATTCGTCGGCTTGAGACGAAAGGTTACAGGTTCAAATCCAGTCTGGCGCGAAATTGTTTCTTCCTTTAAAATTTATGGAATATTATCCCAAGCACAGGGCAAGTGCTAAAATAAAAATACGTTGCGAGAAAGTACATTTTGTTCAATTTTATAATACCAACAACGTTACCCAGGATTGTGGGACGCAGCGTCTTCAGCTAGTAGTGGGTGCTCTAGTTGTACCTCCTTTGCATTTTCTAGGATATGAACCTAAAAGAAACACCTTTTTACTATGATAGAAATAAACAACATGTTTTTTTACTAGAAATAAATAGGATACTCGCAAAATACATAATCCGTTCTGGTAGCGCTGTTACAAATACCTACCATTTATTTTACATTTTCATTGGTCTAACTCAGTAAAAGAAAATAATATACAAACACCTGTAAATAGTATTACTCAAACATTTTTATTCAAACAATAAGTATTGAGTTTTATGATACTGAAATTCATTTCACATGTAATTTTAGTTTTAAAACAGAATGGGGAATAGACGAGGAATTTCAGGGGAATGCAATACGAATCGACAGTGTACCGACAAAGGGATTTCGTTACATTGGACAAAAAACATTTTTGTTCCTTTTTTATAGAACAAGGTACGAGCGTTGTACGTTGGTTTTAAAAGTATTAAGATTGGCACTGGTAAAATAATTTTGGTATCAGATTTGTTTATGTTACAGTATTCTGCTTTTAATAAATCGGATGGGCTGATGAATAAGTCTCAAATGTACAAAGTCATGCCGCATAAATATTGCCAGGTAATGTTGCTCAAAAATGAAAAATAACTTTAATTGATAATTACAAGTAAACACAATGAATTGGCAACTATTTGTACATTTTGGAATAATCTAGATATTTTCCTGGCAATTTGGATTACTTATTTCTCGGTAAATACATTTAGTTACAAGCGAGATGCGTTTTACGTGAGTACTGTATCATGTGGTGCTAAAATATCGTTTTAATTTTTATGCGGTGTGAACGAAATACGTCTAGTTAAAATTTTTAATGCTTAACGAATAATAAATAAACAGACTCTCCTTTTATTATATTAGTTTTATCTCTAGTTGTCTGATATGATAAACATTATGGTGGCCAATGCCACCTGATCCACCATCGACAAAATGTGTTAGGGTTGAATCACGTTTACTTTTAACCGACTTTTGCCAGTTTCCTATATTCAGGAATCGGGTCGTTTTGATTACGGATAGTAGTATTTTGTACGATTAGTAAGATTCCTGACAACGGTTGCTTGTTTTCGACAGGTAATTCCTAACATTTTATGAAAATATGATAAACGCTCCTTACTTTTTTAGAAAATTGCGAATGATTAAGCCTATTGTTTACGTATCGTTGATTGTAGGAAACGGACATTAATTTTTGTTACCCCACAACCTTGTTATATATGAAACAAATTAAATACAACCTTTTTCGGTTAAAAAAGTATCAGATTGACTACAATATAAAATCCTTACGTGTTAACTATTTTATTAAATAAATGTCTATCAAACCTGGAGGCTTGATAGCATTGACTTTTGACATTAAAAAATATTTGATTTATTATTTTTAACACATGAATGCCCTTTTAATTTTTAAACTTTTTTAAATCCTAATTTTCCTCGGATCTCCTTGTTGTGAATGTGGAAGCGTTACATCACAGACTTTTCTTAGCACTCTAATTTCGACCACATTTATTTAACTTTCAGGTTTTTTATTGATATCCCGACGGTAACGCTGATAAAAGTAGCATTACTATTACTTATCTAATTATTTATAATATACAAATAATATATGAGTGTCTTATGATCAGGATATAAAATTTATTCGCTTCTTTTAGAGTATCATCTACCGAAACTCTTTATAACTTTCTGGCTGTCTTTTTCAAATATACCTATATATATTTTTTTCGTTTTGCAAACCTCTTTCTTTATAATCGTTTTTTCAAAAATGTGACCGGTTTGCAGATGGTCTCGAACCCAAAAGTACAGCATCAACTTTGTAAATCAGGCAGTTCAGTAAGTAGTTTATCGTCCATGCGCACTAAAATGTTCACTAATTTTATAATAAGAGGTGTTCATCCTGTCAGAGATTTATTTTGAAGTCAAAAAGCGGTTCATCTGTCGGACTTGACTGCATGAGGTCCCGAATTTGATTCCCGGGTCGGGCAACAAAAAGAAAATTAGGTTTTTACAATTTTCTGATAAAAAAATGTTGCTCGGGGATTGGATATGTGCGCGGTTGGCGATAGGCTTGCCACCTATCACATTGTGGGACTTAGAATCTTCGGCTTGTCGTGAGTGCCCTGGTAGTGCCTCTGCCTACCCCTTCAGGGATATGGATGTGAAGATATTTTTTATATTATATAGCAAATAACGGGCTATAAATATACGTAAGTACTGAAATATCTTTTCACATCATTAGTAAATCTTTCGGTCTGTTTATTCACTAATTGTTTATTTATAATCAGAATACTCGCACAACGTAAGCTTTAATATAGTGAAGTCAAACCAAACTCAGTGGACTGTAACAAAAAACTCCCATTACAAATTTAAAAGCAATGAAAGTTCATAGGAAATTCTCGCTGCAGGGTGGTCGGTATATTGAAATTTGAAAAACATATTTCCAGTGCCCGGGGCACGGTTAAACGGTACAACTATTCAAATATTCCTCGTGGGAACTTTAAAATATTCGTTTTTACTCAATAGGTAACGCTGTTTTAGTTAGTGTTTTAGTTGCAACTACACGGGTCATAACAGCTAAACTGAATTTTGTATGAACTTAGTGCAGCAACTTAGTGATTAAACTAAAATTGTTCTTGAAGTGCAAACTTCTTTGGCGTTGTGCACTTTTTTTGGAATGGGCAGAAACTTTTAAACGTGACCTGATCAAAAATTCGTAAGACAGCGCAGGGCGCTTACGCGAACGTTCATGTTGTCATGTCTGTGTACGATAGCGCAATAAATGGATATTGTATTAAACAACATAAATGATACTATTTCCATTTTTTTTATGACATTGGTAGGCAAACATTCAAACGGATTTCCTGATGGCAAGAAATTCACGCCGCCTAGAGACACCAAAGATGGTTGTGGTGCGCTGCCAATCTGAGGCCAGTATGTTAGACCTCAAGCAAAAGTAAGTTTACTGGCTACCTTATCCTCCGAACTAGAACACGTCAACGGCAAGCACTGCCATTACGGTGACAGGAATAGGTAAGGCGGTGGTACCAATTCGGGGAAAGTCACTGTGACACAAACTTGTGACTCAATGATATATTTAATGATAAATGTATATCTATTTAAGTATTTCTATGTATTAGAATCTAAAGAAACTAACACGTTGGACTCGTCTTTTTGAGGATCCGGGTTCAATTCCCGGGAAGAGCAACAAAAAAATTGAAAATGTATATTTTCAATTTTCTAATAAAAATAACGTTACCCGGGATTGGATATGTGCCCGATTCGCGATAGGCTTGCCGCCTATCATATTATGGGACTTTGTGTATTTGGCTAGACGTGGGTGCCCTGTTTGTGCCTCTGGCTACTCGTTTCGGTGATATGGACGTGAATATGCTTACTTGCTTACTTTTATGTAATTTGATTACTTTGGAATTAGATTCAACTTGGGTACCTTGTCCTGGGAAAAAATGACTTCTGAGCGGCTAATGAACTTTAAAATAATGAAATTGATTTCAATGCTGTTAAATAAATATCTCGTTTGTTGTTTTCTTTTGTTTCATGTCCAAACAAAATTTACAACATTTGAATGTTTGTATTAGATCTTTTGTACAACATTTTTTGACCCTGATGATGAGTTAAAAGAAAAGCTATGTTTTTTACATTATTTTATGTATGCCCGTTCATGTAATAATTATATAAATCCTACGTGAAATTTTCTAAAAATTGCTAAGGTCTGACCACGGGACTGAAGGACCCGACAATATATATATACTTACATACGTGATGCCAAAACTTTGGACCCCTTTTTACGAAAATTGGGCGGACGCAGGAGCATAAAATGCTGAACGCTAATATTTTTCAATAATAATGCATATAAAGTATATTAAATCAATAAATAAAACATTATCCACACTAACATGCATTTGACACACACAAACAAATAATATATTGATGATAACGATAAAAGATCACAGATGGCGCACTAAAAAGTTTGGAAACAAAGTAGTTGGTCTTGAAAAATGAAGATGGCGTTCTTATCAACAAGATATTAAAATGTATTATGTTCGAATTTCGGCCAACGGGCGACCAATGGTATTCGTTAAATGTTCACAAACTCCTGCTTCGAACAAAGAGCTATTCGCTAAAACGCAACCGATTTTTCATAAAGCCACTCCTACACGAATTCACGACTTATCCCTCAACAAACAAAACGCTATATTTAAGGCCAGCTATTTTTCTCAACTTATCTTTCTATTAAAATAAATCACGTGTGATAAAAATAATATTTCATCTTCAAAATAATATATCAAATGCTATCATACAACAACCTTGTTGTATTAGGTACAAAAGATTCCTTTTTAGATAATCCGCTTTGTCAAACTTTCTATTTAATGACAAAATATTTATTGACATAGTTTTTTTTATAAAGCGCTATTTTCGTTGAAATTTCATTAAATTCTAATTATATCCCTTCGTAGTTTGAAACAACTTTAATTTTGAAGAATGGCTAATATTTCTTAATAGTTCAACAGTTTTCACAAAGATTTGTCCATGCAGGTATGGGATGATATGGACGAAAGAAGATTTTTTTGGTGCGTGGTAAGATGTTATTTTCAAAGCATCATGGAATGGAATCGTATGGAATTCTTCTCTGGGGAAGTTCTGCCGAAGTCAATACTGTATTTATTTTACAAGGGCAATTTTTATAAGGGCAATTTATAACCTAGGCTCAAGAGTTTCCCTGAGAGAAAAATTCAAAGAAATCAAGATTCTAATTGTAGCATCCCAGTATATCAAGTTCCAGAAATTCAAGTTCATTTAAAAGAAATTGTGATACACTGTGTCAATACAAGGAATAAAAATAATCTTGCTGTGCATGTGTCTCGTCTCCACAGAGTGAGCCATTCTTTAATGGGCCTATGTATACAGTTCTACAATTATAAACTTCCCAATTATATGAAAGAACTTCCATTTAATAAATTTAAAAATGTGTTAAATGTAAATTAAATCAAAAAGGTTATTATAACATTGCTGAATATTTATCAGATAAGACTGCTTGGGATTATTTGCTACTCATGCCAATCTCTTATAACATATAATGTATCATCACATAAATTATTATTGTAAATATATTTTAAAATAAGAAGAAAAAAGACAAGCCCGCTGAGTTTCTTGCCGGATCTTCTCAGTGCGTTCCGATCCGGTGGTAGATTTATTATTATATAGACCCGTCACAAGTGCCTCTTGTAGGTTTATGTGAAATAAAGATGATTTACTATTATTATTATTATTATTATGTAGCAACCCGCTAGAAGAATAACTTACTATTAACTACTACAATAACTCTGCCACTGGTTCGGTCGGTATTTCAAACTACGAGGAAGAGCTGGTTTATAACCTGAGCAAGACTTGGTGGTGCTATTCTGCTAAAACACTGCTGTTAAAATTCTGCTCAACTACGGTTGTACCAATTCTACCTGAATTGGTACAACCGCATCAAACTTTTTGCTTAAAACGATGTTGCTACTTTCTAGTAGTTTTTAAAAAGATTCTAGTAAAGTGTTCTTGGTCAATATAATTTTACTTTTAATATTTTTTAGATTCTGCTCTGTCATGAGTAACGATTTACTTTACTAATAAAAGTTTTTTTTCTATCAAATGTCTCTTAAATGTTATCTGCCTTCGCATCACTAGTACCTATTCGTCGCTTTTGTTTCCTGGTTTTAAGGGTTGAAAGACCTGATTACGCAGGAAGCTTAGCATATCGACTTCAGATTACTATTGTCCATGTTTATTTATTTCTTAAAATCAGAAATTCTCTTTGCTTCTATTATATTTTAGTCTGTTATCTCAGAATGACTCACTATAGTGAAGAACATAAAAAACGGATTGCCCTCCGTTGACATAAAGTTGTAAATGCCAGAAAACCGTAAATTACGCATAATGTGGCCTTAACTGCGACAACAGAATGCGCAATATGCACTTTATGAAATACCGGTTTTTTAAATCGTAAAGCATATTGTTAAGCTCTTCCCTGTTATTGCAAATTTTATTCTGATTCTTTGAATTGTGATCGAATTTATGATTGAAAAGCTGCGCCCGTATGTCAGGAGATTGGGGTTTGTAAACATTTTTTCGGGAACGGAAATAAATTGCAAAATATAACGGATTGCCTATTAACGTCCAGTCGTAAAGGCGGTGTTATTTTTGTGTACTGTGAAAGTAACGATTGTTGTTGTATTCCAAATTACATTTTACGAATCTTTCCCTTATAACATAAATCAGCCTGCAGCTTCCGATTTCCTTTGACAAACTTATTTGTAAATAAAAAAAACTAGCAGACATTTCCTAATTAGCCCTACTACTAATATTCCAAATTGAACAAAGCCATTCGTATAATTTTTACGTTTACCTACACGATTCTCGAAAACCGATTTTAAATATTTTATCTTCTTCGACGACGAGGATCTTGAAACAGGGTAGACTAAACGTGACGGAGACGAAGCTACGAGCCACACCTAGCAAGAATCTTACCAATATATAATAGTGTGCATGCATGCGTTTCCAATCTAAGATATGTCCAGTCCTTTGTGTTAGTGCTTTCGTGTTAGTATTTTTGTGTTAGTGGTTTACTGAGAAATGATAATGTCGAAGTCAGACGTTATGTTGGAGGAAAAAGATAAGGTGATGATACTCTATCGGTGGAGTACTGTCAACAAATCTGCCTGAGTAGAAAAGGGTTTCCAGTTCGACAAAAAAATGTGCGAATTTATTTTTTGTATCCCAGATTTCACGTGTTTAATGAGATGTGTATCTGATGATCATTTAGACGTCTGCATTTTCCGGGTCTGGGTATTTATCAAATTTATTCTGTTTTCTATTTAAGTATTCTGATACATAAGTATCAGAATCGTTGATTAACACCCATAACACAAACATTTAATTTGCTAGTATAATCCACACTAATATTATAAATTTTCGCATTTATTGTAACTCTGTCTGTCTGTCTGTCTGTTACCTTTTCACGCCTAAACTACCAAACCGATTTTACTGAAATTTGGTATGTAGATAGTTTGCATTCATGAGAAGGACATAGGCCTATTATTTTTTGGAAATTCAACCCCTAAAAGGGTTAAAAGGGGTAAAGTGGCAAAGTTTGTATGAGAAAAATATTTTTATTGCACATTTTTGCATGAAACTTTGAATTAATGCTTTTTAGTATAAATGACGAAAACGTATTTCAGGGTTTTCGAAATTCACCCCCATTAGGGGTTAAAGGGGGTGGCTAAGTTTGTATGAGAAAAATATTTTTACTGCACATTTTTGCATGAAACTTTGAATTAATGCTTTTTAGTACAAATGACGAAAACGTATTTCAGGGTTTTTCGAAATTCACCCCCATTGGGGGTTAAAGAGGGTGGCAAAATTTGTATGAGAAAAATATTTTTACTGCACATTTTTGCATGAAACTTTGAATTAATGCTTTTTAGTACAAATGACGAAAACGTATTTCAGGGTTTTTCGAAATTCACCCTCATTGGGGGTTAAAGATGGTGGCAAAGTTTGTATGAGAAAAATATTTTTACTGCACATTTTGCATGAAACTTTGAATTAATGCTTTTTAGTACAAATGACGAAAACGTATTTCAGGGTTTTTCGAAATTAACCCCCATTGGGGGTTAAAGGGGTTGGAAAAGTTTGTATGAGAAAAATATTTTTATTGCACATTTTTGCATGAAACTTTGAATTAATGCTTTTTAATACAAATTATGAAAAACGTATTTCAGGATTTTCGAAATTCACCCCCATTGGGTGTTAAAATGGGTGGTTTGTCTAGAAAATTTAATTCTATCGAAATATTTTGCGTGACACTGAAATAATGCTCTGCAATACAAATTATGAGCTACATATCTAAGTGCTTTTTGAAAATCAACCCCTATGGGGGTTAACGGGGGTGGCACAATTTGCGTAGGAAAAATATTTAAGTAACAGTAATTTTTACCATAAGTCCATAACAATAAACCACGTACTAACATCAGTTTATCATTAACGAAAAACACACAAATAAATTATGACACATATAGTAAAATAGCAAATATTAATATCATAATCATAGCAAAATTGGTTAAAAATCCCTACTAATATTATAAATGCGAAAGTAACTCTGTCTGTCTGTCTGCCTGTTACGCTTTCACGCCTAAACCAGTGAACCGATTTAGATGACATTTGGTACAGAGATAAAATAGACCCTAAGGAACAACATAGGCTACTTTTTATTGCAAAAAATAGGGAGAATGGATAAAAAGAGGGGATAAATGTTCATATGGAAACTCGTCATTTTTAAAGCTGTAAGTAACAGTGAAACTTTGCATTTAGACACTTTATGATAAATGAAAGAATAAAGGCTACTTTTTATAGCAAAAAATGGGGGAGAATGGGTAAAAAGAGTGGATGACTGTTCATATGTATATTCGTCATTTTTAAAGCTGTAACAGTGAAAATTTTTGTATTTAGACACTTTATGATGAACGAAAGAACACAGGCTATTTTTATCACTAAAATAAGGGGGAAAGGGTAAAAAGAGGTGATGAATGTTCGCATGGAAAATCGTTTTTTTGTTTGAAAGGGTATATTTCAGAGGTGGTCCCATGGCCACCAGGTCAGGATCTGATGATAAAATCCTGGGTAAAAACGAGGGAAACTCTAAACAAATGTTGGCAAGAATAGTGTTTTTGTGGATTATGATCACTTGCTAGCATTCGATAATGGTCACTCCATACACAGACTCAACAGACTTGCGGAATAGGCTGACCGTTAAGTATCTTTGAGGGACTTGGAGATATTTACACAGACGCAAGGGAGAAGATCAGCTACCGCTCAGCGTCAAGCTCAAAATAAAATCATTTTCAGAAGGTTTAATAGGAATGTTTTTGTTAATGCAGGATTCTATTATGACCACACGTTACAGTATAAAAATACTCCTTTTATTTTAATTGGCATTGTGATTTAATTTTGTTGCTACAATTTCTAAATATGTGAGTTTCTGAAGATATCCCCGAAGGGTTAGTTCAGCCTAACTGTACAACCAGAGCGATCACGACTAGCCGAAGACATTAAATCCAATTTGGTAGATAACAATTTCTAAATGTGAGTTTCTAAAGATATTCCCGAAGTTCTGCCAAACTGCACAACCAGAGCGCTCACGACTGGCTGAAGACATTAAGTCCAATTTGGTAGATGACAATCCTGTAGCCAACCGGGCACTTATCCAATCCCGGGCAAGTGGCAACGTTACGATTAGGTAGAAAATTGAAACTTCACAATTTCTATTTGTGTTTTTTTACTGCCCGCATCGGAGATCAAACCCAAGATCTCAAGAAGTCATTCCGAAGACGCACGGTTAGACCTCAGAGACGATATGTATATTTCTAAAATTTCCAAAAAAAATCTGTTAGAGGTTTCCATAACTTGCTATACATTTTAATTTCACAGGATTTGCCGAAGTGCAGATAAAACTGTGGAGACAATAACGTATTCCTACTATTTATCTGAGGTGAAATTAGAAAAGAGAAAGTGTATGCTGAACATACACTTTCTCTTTTTCAACATTTTGACGGCAAAATGGCTAAATTGATTTTAACATTAAAAAAAAAATATAAGAAACTTTGGATAGCGATATACCTAGGCTACATTTTATCTTAAAATTTTAACGAGCAGTGTTGGAGAGCTAAATATCAAATTAGTAGACTACGCGGGCGAAGCCGCGGGTAACAGCTAGTTATTTATAAGTAACCTCTGTGGTCTAGCGGTTTAGTTGTCGGACTTGACTGCATTAGGTCCCGGGTTCGATTCCCGGGTCGGACAACAAAAAAAACAACAAGAGTTTTTCCAATTTCCTAATTAAGAAAAAAATACTCGGGATTGGATATGTGACCGATTGGCGATAGGCTTGCCACATAGGACATTGTGGGGTTTAGTGTCTTCGGCTAGTCGTGAGTGCACTGGTTGTGCCTCTGTCTACCACTTCGGGGATATGGGCATAAAAAAACTTTACTTTTTTATTTAATTTGCTTACTGTGAGGTTAGGTTTAATTTGTGTCACTTGTCCAGGGATTCATATTTTTAAATGAAGAAACACTCGTACCTATTGATTTACGTATCACTTATAATTTAATATTTAATAGCCAACCGGTTTCGCTTCAAACAGCATTTAAATACTAGTGCTAAACAACATTTTTGATTTGTAAGCATAAATTCATTTTATTGTGGGTAGATACAAAAAACTTAAATACCTACTTTATACAATGGAATTGCTAATGGTTAATTCTTTCCCACTAAATTGGGAAATTAGTACAATATGAAAAAATAATAAATAACATGTCAATTGCCTCCACTAATTAATAAGTAGTATAAATAAAATTTGTACTTTTAAACGTGTGTTAAAGTCAGTTAGTTAAAAGTAAAAATAACAAATGCCCATTTCAAAATTTTTAAAAAAGTAATATTAAATCAAATATCCATGTCACAATAAAACATAAGTAACTAACTGTATAATTAATATTTTAAAGTTAAATTATTATATTAAAATAAAATTATTATTTATGACATATGATTTAACACAAAAAAGTAAATGATTAAAACATCTAACAAAGGGAATGACAACATAAAACACAAACAACAACATAAGCAGTCAATGCCATAATATTAATAATAGGAAGACAAAAACATTTTTAATTAAACATATAGCCAAATTATATTACGAGTACTTATAGGATTAAATCACTAAATTAAATATTAAATAGACAGCAGTCTAAGGACATTTACTATTTATTTAATATTATTATTCAAAGTTGGGTGGGCAAACCCCGTTTTAAAAGTATTAAATGATTGAAGAAAAAAATATGACCAATGAATAAACCTTGCAACTTAAATGAACTTTTAACGTAGGTAGCTATTTTAAATAAATAAAATCTTTAAACGTGACGTCACATTCGGGTATATTTTTTAGAATACAGCGTGTTTAGTAAATCTAAAAATTTTGATGTTGCGAAATCTTGGGGAGTTTTTAAAGTAACTAAGTGATTATCTTACCGACATGTCTATTAATACAAGGTTGTTTAATACACGAAAAAATAATCTTCATCTCAGCAATCTCACTACAAGATTTTGCCACTAACGGGGTCATGGGGTTGTTATAACATACAATGCCTAAACCGTTGTCTGTCTGCTCGTTTGTCTGCTAGATACCATCTGTCTTAACAAATTATAGTCTAAATATTCATCAGGCATAGAAAACCTAAATTGATATTACGAAATAGGTAATCGTGGGTTTGTATTTGGATTTTGTAATTTACGTGAATATCTCAGCCGCTTTTACATTGATTATAAACGACGTAAATAATGTTGTAATAATTATAATAATAAGGTCAATGAGTCAGTCCGATAAACTGACACCTGGTCCAGCCGTTAATGTAGTTATCATCACGTTTGTACGGCTCGTACGTTTATAATGTGTTTTATCTACGTTTAGTCTCAAACTGCACTTAGACACGCGACTTTGTGTGGACCAAACAAACATAATATGTATAGTTCTATATTTATAAAACTATAACTGAATATATTGTAAGATTATATTATACTAGTTGTAATCCGCGGCTTTGCTTGCGAGGCAGTTAATATGTTTACTGATTACAGTCCATAAATAAGGGCTATATATAAGTTACATTAGTATTTTACCCCCTTAGGGGTAAAATTTCCAAAAACTCTTAAATACTTATCTACTCATTTTTAATAAGGAGCCAAAAATAAAGTTTCATGTTTCTAACTTAAAAAAAGATGACCTTACATGCAAACTTTCAACTCCTATTTCACCCCCTTAGCGGTAGAGGCTTCGAAATTTCTTTGCTGTAACTCTAACAGTTTTGGTTCGGCGATGATGAATCAGTCAGTCAGGACATGTTATTTTATAAGTATAGATATGTTAAGATTGAAGTTTTTACACTTTCTTCAACAGCAGTTGTAATTTTCTATTCAAAACTCGAAACAGTGATTAAACTCCTTTCCATTCTTCTAAAATAATCTAAGTATCATAAACGGGGATTGGTTGAAAATATTCCATATTAACATAAATTAAAATATGAATAAATTAAACTAATGTCTAAAGTCCGCTCTATTCATCCCCAGTATCCCGCTTAAAGCCTCCCCAAAGACAATAATAATAAACAAAACAAGGGCCTGTCCACGGTTACTATTCTCGAACTTTGCCCGTACACGAAAACTTTAGACTTGAATATTTGATGACTTTTAATAATGAATTTAAAGTTTTAACATTGTCTGCATTGTTCCCTCATTTTGATGTTAATTGTATTGAAACCAGAAATTAAAAAGTTACTTCAACATTAAATGAATTTATCCGCCTTGGTAGTTGAAGTAGGAAGATCGGCGAAGATCGAGTTTTCGTTTTTCGAGTGCATTTGAAAGCGAAAAAGACGTAATAGCATGTGAAAAAGACGTAGGCAGAATAGAAGAGATTTATTTGGTTGTCGATGTAGTGCGAAAACAAGTCAATGAAATTTGATATATATGTAGTGCTTTTATCAAGGATAAAAGGTACACCGTAGATGTAGAAAGGATGTGTGAAGGGAAAAGTATGAATGGAGCGCTGGCTAGGCTATTTTAGAAAAAGGTATTAAGTCTATGTACATTATTTACATACTTCTGTGCTAATCCTAACGTCATTTTATGGAAGCGGAGTCAGGTATGTCAGAAAAATTAAAGTTGGATGAATGCAGTTTTATTTAATGACGGTTGTAATCAACGGATGATTTGTAGTATTACACTCGTTGTCTACATTAGCAACAGTGAGATCCGAGAAAAAGTGGAATTGGCAGAGAGTGTTGTGTGAAAATGAGAAAGGGTTTATTAGGTCATGTGGAAAATATATCAAATGACATATTGACAAAACAGATATGTAATGCAAATGTGGGATGTAGGTTGACATTCAACTATCAAAGCGCTCAGTCATTATCCGGGGGTGGTAACAAGAGTTTCCAAAAGCGGCGTGTTTGAACTGAAAGAAAAATAAATGTGTCCGACACATTAATTTTTTTATGTACTAGGCAGATCTGCAAGGGTCGTAACATTTGACACTCAATATTTTCTGTCTTCTGTATATAAAAAATCTGAACAAATTTTACAATGATATATTGTATAAAAGTTTTAAACAAATTCAGGTTTGAACATTTAGAAACTGTTAGACTGGTTTTTAGGTATTTTTGTAAAAGTTTTCTTAAGAAGTTTCAATTAGATATTATAACACGATAGGACAATTTTTGCTATGTCGCCTAGAAGTCACTAACTAATTCCTAACAAAATAGGTGTTCGAATTTTTTAACAAAATTCAGCACATTTGTTAAAACATTTTATGTGAACAAAAATAACGTGATTCAAAAGAAGCCAAACAGAACAAGAATAAGAACAAATAAAAAAACGAAATTGGTTTTAAAATGTAGTAAGTCTTGTCATTTTAAAAGTGACATGATTATAAACTTTTTGTTGACTGAATATAATTTTAATTGATATCTTTTATTAGTAGTACCAATTGTGATCAAAATTGAATATCTATTTTTTGAAAGACTATGTAATAATGTAACATAGTAAATGCGAAATTTAGTTCAGGTATTTGTACTTAGCAAGCAGTAGGCGACAGATGATAATTATAAAATTAATGGGATATTAAAAGTTAAAGTTAAGTTCATAGTTGCGGTATAGGGCCTCCTGGCTGTCCGCGGCCAGCTCTCGTATTTAACTCAGCCAGTGCTAGTTTACTGCTATGTTTTATTTACTGTAGAAACTGTAGTGAAAGGCTTTTGTCATAAACACCACTTGAGCATATTCGCCCGCAGTGTATTACCGCTTTTAACATTGTATTACTCATTGTAAATAAACTGGAAAGTATCTTGACGCCCTTGTCCCCGAAGAGGTAGGCAGAGGCACAACCAGGGCACCCACGACTAGCCGAAGACACTAAGTCCCATAATGTAATAGGTGGCAAGCCTATCGCCAACCGAGTACATTTCCAATCCCGACCAACATTTTTTTATTAGAATTTTTTTTAAATAAACTGGACCACACTGCCTTCGTCTAAGTTCACAGTATTAAGACTGGTCAGGTTTGATTCTTAATTTACTTGAATTTTCGCCTATTAGTTAAAAAAGTAAGTCAGTATGTACAAGCTCATATCTCTGAATGTGAGTGGGTAGTGAATCAACCAGGGCACCCCGACTAGCCGAAGACATTAAATCCCACAATGTGATAAGTGGCAAGCCTATCGCCAACCTTGCACATATCCAATCCCGGGCAACGTTATTTTTATTAGAATCTTGAAAATATACATTTCCTACTCTTTCGAAATCAGGCTTTGTGTGATGTAGATTTAGATGTCTGCGTTTCCAGGTCTGGGTGTTTATTAAGTTTATTCCGGTGTTTATTTAAGTGTCTTTATGTATTAGAATCGTTGACTTACACTCATAACACAAGCATAACAACTTGCTTACTTTATCATTAGATTTAATTTGTTTGACTTGTCTAAGGATATTTATTATTATTATTTATTTATTATGCTATAACCAGCTATGATTTATTATCGCTCCGTACCTACTTAGCCAATTTGCAGCTAAGATTTCAGACACGTAATCGTAACCAGTAAGAAAGAATTTATAACTTTCAACTCAGATGTTAAGTCTGCATTAGCTGTAATGGTTAAAGCGTTCTTCAGCGAGAGACGAAAGGGTACAGGTTAAAATTTTGTCTTTGACGATTTATTTTCCTTCTCTATGATTTGCAAAAATTTTGTCCAAGTGCTAAAATAAATTTGTTAGGCAAGTAAATTTACCATCCCCCTTTAAGCTAGTAGTTCGCCCCGAACTGAGACTTCTTTAACGGCGTTGCGGCATTTTTTGGAATGGGTAAAAACTTCAAAACTCGCGTCAAGACAAGCGACCTGATCGAAAATTCGTAAGACAGCGCAGGGCGCTTGGGCGAATGTTCGTGTTGTGATGTTTGTATACGATAGAGAAATAAATAAATACCACATAAATGATCGTACTTTCATACTGATAATTAAAGCAATCCGTGCAAAATTATTCTCTAACCATTCCAAAATATCAAAACAAAAATGCAAAACTTTATATTCAAATTTTCACTTCTGTCGGCTCTCCCGGAGGGCAACACAACATTTTTTTTGGTGCACTGAGTTGAAACATGCAATTGATTTTCCAGTCTTAAGATCTTAACATCGATCACGAAGTAAAAATATAACGAGTGGTCTATTATAACACAAAACCCGAATATATAAATTTAGTTCTATAATGAGAAATGAATACCCAATAAAATAATATGATCTAACATAGATTTTATTAAGCATATCTAAAATGTATCCTATCTAAAATGTATCTTGTATAGCCGCGTTCCGATCCGATGGTAGATTTAGTATTTATTATATAGACGCGTCATACAGGTTTTGCTCTTGCAGGTTAATCTATACATAAAAATGAATCGCTGAATGTGTTGGTAAGCGCATAAGTTCCGAACGACTGGCCCGATTTGGCTAATTATTTTTTTATTATATTAGTTATAGTCGGGAAAAGGTTTTTAGTTAGAGAAGTTTTATTGAAAAAAATAACACTTAATTTCTTTCCTTACAGACTGAACGGGTAAAATTCGCCGGGACTGCTAGTGTGAAATGAAAATAGTTTTAATTTTATGTATGTTTTGTTCTTTAGGGTATGTTTGTTTAAGCATGGAATTTTAATTTGTTTTGTAAGGTAGGTTATGTAATTGATCAGGTGATTCCATATGCGGAAGTGTAATCAAAACTGTATCACTCTGGCCAACCTGGGAAACTTCGTGTCGTTTGCCATTAGCAGCAACTAAAAATTCATATGAATTAAGCCATTTTTTTTTTCATTTTCCCCGGTATATTCCCATTGACAAATAATCATCAACACCAGCACTATCACGACATCATGAGACAGTTAAGACATCGTCACAATATCGTCACTACACTGACACGACTTTATTTCTAACGAAGTCATCGAAGCCGTCACCATCGTCGTTAATATCATTAATTACCGTTGTCTTTGTCGATGTAACTGTTATGTTTTTAAGTAAATTCAGTGCCTGCTACTCAAAAACTATGTACTAACATAAATATAAAATAAAACGTAGAAATGATTTTAATAAGACTTTTCATTTAATACCTCACACAAAGAAATTATCCAACACTTATTTTTCGACCCCTCACTTAGGTCGCCGTTGCACCGTACCTTCCCATCCAATTTCACCCATGTTAACTAAACTACACTTAAATATTGGATTAGGCATATCTACACACCTACCAAATTTCATGAAGATTAGACCATATCTACTCATATTATTGACGAACACATATACAAGCATACAAACATACAACTGCGACTCCATCTGAACACAGTCAACCAGAACATCACAACAGTAACGTTTTGGTGGCATATATAGATATAGGTAATACAACTTTACCAGTAGTATGGATTTCACATTTTTCGTCACCTCTAGGTATGTGAAAGTGTAAGGTAAGTCCTTATGCTAGACATTTTTCTCCGTGTTTGTTTGTGCTCCTATGCAGAATATACCACCTGGCTTCCTGCCAGACATCTCGTAAAAGGTGAGCACAGGCTTGCCGTCAATAACCGTTCTGAGTCGGAGGTAGAGTTTCTTTCTCCCCCCCCCACGCCCTATCGGTACCAACGCCTAACCTACTCCTTCTGCCATAACGTCAAGCCTTGCCGTTGACATGTTTCGGTTCGGAGGGTAAGGTAAACGGTAAACTTACTTTTGCTTAAGGCCTGACATTCCAGCTTCAGGTTGGCAACCCACTTTTACCACTTTTAGTAAAATTGGGTTAATTTTTTACCATCACGGAATCTGTCTTCTTGTTTTCCTTCCAATATCACAAAAAGAAGTAATACATTTACACCCAATCGGAAACTAGAAGTGAAAAACATTCAATTTTTCTAGTTTTTCTGTATTTCCGAGACATTTAAACAGAGGTACAACCAGATAAGAATTCCTGCTGGTAAATCTATTAAGTTTGGACTCATTGTATTCCTATTTTTATTTTCATACATAAAATTTTATTGAAAAGACGACATTTAAAAAAAATCTTGTAAAGCAATTTAACGTTTCCATAGTTAATATAAAAATACAAGGTATTATTTATGCAAACCTTGTTGAAATATTTAGCGTTCAAACACCTTGAATAATTTGCAGAAAAAATTCCATTTTCTATCAGAATTTCAAAGGAAAATGTCTATCAAGGGACCATAGAATCATGTTCTGAGGAATTCGAAGACCTCGTTTTTTATCGGACCAACAATAGCTTTTTGGCAAATGATATAATTTATGTGAACTTTTCGTTTCGTCAAATTGTTCATTTTTAGGAAGCCATTGAAATTAATGGCTATTGTTATTTTTTTATTCGTAAAAATATAAATTCCAAAGATTAGTCCATCCAGTTGGCCGAAAGGTTAACGCAAGCTATCCATGAGGCTCGGTGATTGATTCATACCAGGGAAAGATGTTTAAATGATAAGTGTATTTGTCTTCACTTCGAAATCTGCATGCTTATTTAACTTATCACAGAATTTTGCATTTACATGTCTTACGCTAAGTCCCTTTTGAGATAAGCAGGGACTATCGTATGGCAAATGTCACGATTACTGCAGACTTTTCTAGCTTCCTCCACATTAATCATTATTTTTAAACCCTGTTGCAAAACTAGGGGCGTTATAAGTTTGCTGACGTGATCGAGATGGTGCTTAGTTATATTTTATGAAGATCTATCCAGGCATTCAAGGTCAGCAGTACATTTCCAGCCCATTCGTATGCATCAATATGAATATTAGACGCACTGCGGGTATTCACTTCACTTTTGAACATGATATCTCAGACCTAATAGTTAAAACACTAACCCTGGAACCGTGACAAAAACTTAAAAACTGACGTGATCGTGGTTCTTATCAATCACTTCGTACAATCGCATTAGATTACTCAGCCATTAATCAACCAATATTGACGTTAAGCTTTTCTGGACTGTATTTGTCTATGGCTTCGTAAAAGAATAAAGACCTGCCAGGCTTTCCTGCCAATTTATTCGTCAGAAGGGAGTGTCGGTGATTGCATCATCATCACCGTGGCTCATTAAGGGTGGAGAAGTTTTGCATCCACTTCCATCACTTTTTGTGTGTATTACTTCAGTGCTTGCTACATTTCAGTCTCAATGGAAGAGTGACCGGGTGAACTTACGAATACTTACATCCTCAAGTTTTCAACGCACTAGTGCCACCTTTGATGCCTAAAGACTGCGTGCTTATCAACTGTATAAAAAAGGACCCAAATTTAGTATTAACGCTAAAAGATTTTCCACATAATTTTTACATCAAGTAAGAAAATCAATGAAAAAAACTATTTATTGTAAGGTTTAAATGGATGCGTTTATAAAACCAACATGAAAATATTAAACTTCTTGTAAGTATCAACTCAGATACTTTCTTAGTTTTGAAACCAGGACATATCGATTATGTCGAATAACATAATCGAGAAACAAAATATAGAAGAAAGCAACGACTAGCGAAGGCTAACGCTATTTATGAGAGTGGTTAGAAAGGTAATTACAGTTATGTGGTGCACATTTTATAAGAGGCACTAATAGCACAAAGGAAATTTAAATAAAAATGTAATATTATCTTTATATTACGTAACCAAATATTACGCTGCAGGAGGTTAATATTCTTAGAGATAACAGTCTTAGCTAAACGTAATTAGGCGACCGCGACGTCTCCCGACGTTCGCTAAGTTTCGCCACTGTTTAATGTTCTGGACGGGCTCCTTACAACTTATCCGCTGAGTAATGGCCTCTTACTGCTAATTACTGACAATATACTTTATTTAGTAAATATAAACGGAAATTACTTTTAGCAATTTATTAGGGCGAGCCTTCTTAAATACAACAAAAGTTTTTTATATAACTATAAACTCGATGTTATTCGGAAAGAGAAACAATTAGGCCTAAAAATATTTCTAATTTGAAAGTAAGTATTAAACATTTTATTGACCGCTCACATCATGATGTGTGTTCATATGTTAATTATAAACAGATTGTTGCAAATCCAACAAAAACCTCATCATTAATCGGTGACTTTTGAAAGGTATCCTACTTTTTGACCAACAATACTGCTGTTAAATGACTAATGCCTGTTTTTTAAATGAATTTTATAAAAATGAGGTCATGTTTGAGTTATATTTATACTGAATGAATAATTTTGAATGTTCATTTGTCTAGTCCTATTTGAATCAGATTAAGATTTGATTATTCGTTTTTGAATTATGTATATTTTTTATGATAATGGAAGGCAAACAATGGAATTAGGCCTCGAGCAAAAGTAAGTTTACCGGCTACCTTACCCTCCAAACCGGAACACGTCACGACGTTATAGTGGCAGGAATAGGTAAGGCGGTAATACCAATCCGGGTGAGTCGCTGCGAAACTCTACCACCTAGTATATAAGTTTGTTTTCTTAAATATTGAAATTATTGTAGTCCTAGTTTCGCAGTTTTACTGGGATTGAATTGTTTGTTCTGTTCAGTAAAAGGTATCTGATAAATTTCAACAATTTCTCTCCAGGGCCTTTAATAGCTATAGTACCTGGATGACCGAGCTTTGCTCGGTATTTTTTTTTGTTTTTTTATAAATTGTGTTTTTTGGAAATTATATTTAAGTACGAAAATTTAAAAAGTCTAACCTCAAAGCAAACAATCATTGACTTCGTTACTTAACAACGGACTTCGTTACTTAACAACAACAATAAAACACGAATATGACATTTTCTAAAAATGATTCCTAGCTAGATCGATTTATCGCCCCCGAAACCCCCTATGTACTAAATTTCATCATCGTTGGAGCCGATTCCGAGATTCCAATTATATATATTATGTAAACAAGAATTGCTCGTTTAAAGGTATAAGATAAATTATGTATTTTAATTAATAGTTAAATTCATACATGCAACATAGAGAATGGCCATCGGAGTGGTTTTTTGAGTTGTAATATCAGATAAATAATCCGCTACTTCTTAATATTATTTCTAAGACAGTATTGCAAAAAATATTTTCATATTTTTCAGTCCGTTCCGTTCCATTCAAAAGTATTTTTAATGAACCAAATCTGACAATACTGAGTTGCTAACTTGAGAATGGGGTGGTAACTCGTTGGTCGAGTGGCTAGCGTATACGCCTAACTACATCGACTTACCACGAGGCTCGGGTTCGATTCCCGACGGGGGCAAACATTTGTGTGGTGAACATTTAGATGTCTGCATTTCCGGGTCTGGGTGTTTATTAAACTGGTATCTATTTAAGTATTTCTATGTATCAGTACCGTTGACTAATACCCATAACACAAGCATATAATTTGCTTACTTTGGGGTTAAATTCCAGTTGTCCAGGAATATTTATTATTATTATTATCATTTATTTTATACTATCTCTGATTTTCTACATTTATATATTTAACATACAAAAAATAATATTCAAAATATAAACATAAAAAACAGGTAACCAAAAACGGTGATCTTAAAACTAAACCGTCAGTGGTCAGGGCGACAGAGTGAGGAGCCTCCGCACAATGTGTGCCGTCTCTAAAACTGCTGCCTTCTGAATCCGGCCTTTAACCCAGGGTTGCAGTCTCTCGAGTCTCTTTAGGTGTTGGTCGAGACTCTTCGCTATAAGACCGTTTACTGACACGACTATCGGGACAATTGTTGTTGAATCAATAAACCACATGTCCGTTATCTCGTGAGCCAAGTCTATGTATTTTGTCATTTTTTCCTTTTCAGCTTTCACGAGGTTAACATCACATGGAACAGTGATATCAACAAGAAAAGCCCGGCGCTCTAACCGATCTACCAGCACGATGTCAGGCTTATTAGCGACAATAGTCCTATCCGTGATGACAGACCGGTCCCAGTAGAGCTTTGCATGGCTAGTTTTAAGAACTGGCTCCGGTGTATACTTATAGTAAGACACTTCAAAACCGACAAGTCCATATCGCAGAGCAAGTTGCTGGTGGATTATCTTGGCTACTTGGTTATGCCTGTGCAAGTACTCGCCGTTGACAAGATGAGAACAACCGGAAATAATATGTCTAAAATAGACTCACCAGGACGATGGCACGCTCGACATATGTCAACCGTACCATCCCTAATGATGTATTTTTATTATTATTATTATTAACTTGCGCAAGTTCACTTCTAGATAGGAGAATGATAGAGACGAGAATTGAACTATGGCAGCAGGATCGAAAATGGTTTCACTAAGCCTTGGTCAATGTGGTATTGACAAATTCTTAAAATGCTTGTAAAGTAAGCAATTGGCAGTTATGCCAGTTTTCACAGGGGTAGAGAAAATAATAAAGGTTTAAAGCTATACTTATAACGTAAAGCCAAAAAGTTTGTTTGTTGGTTTGAATACGTTAAACTCGAGAACTACTGGTCTGATTGGAAAAATTCTTTCTGTGTTAAATAGCCCATTTAATGAGGAAGTTTTTTCTGATTCTGTATATTAAGTAGTTGTTACAAAGATACACAAGTACACCAACATCCTACCATATTGTGGAGAGTTAACAATTTTTTATTTAATTTGTGTTCGTGATTGATTCAAATGCAACAAAAAAGATTATAAGATATGTAATCTCAAATTGTTACATATTCATTAAATACCGTAAACTCAATCAAAATAATTCAAATAATTTTCTAATTCTTAATTTAAAAATTAAGACAGAAAAGTATTTTTGTTAAGTGATTCAATGTTATTAATCGAAATTATAGTTCTTTGTGTATTTTTAGGATAAAAACTATCTTCACGCCCATATCCTCGAAGTGGTAGACAGAGGCACAACCAGGGCATCCAAGACTAGTCGAAGACACTAAGTCCCACACTGCGATAGATGGCAAGCCTGTCACCAACCGGGCATATTCCGAACACCGGGCAACGTTATTTTTGTTAAAAAATTGAAAATATTCATTGTCTAGACTTTTTTGTTGCTCGACTCGGGGATCAAACTCGGGATCTCAAAAAGACAAGTCCGACCCTAAATCGCTAGACCACAGAAGCGGTCCAAACTATTCGGTGTGTTAATCCAAGTTACCTTCTATGTGTGCGCCAAATTTCATGAAAATCGGTTCAGCCGTTTTTGCGTGAATGAGTAACAAACAAACATATAAACTTTCACATTTATAATATTAATGGGATGGAATGGGATTTAACGTATATTAAGTACACAGACACATAATTTTTAAAATATTTTGATATGTATACACAAGGTTGTCCAACCGCTGATAAGTTGTTCCGATAAGCGGTGACTTTTACTTATTTTTAATGACTTAATAATTTTCTTAGATATCATCTTAACGCGAGCATGAACTAGGAACATGGAGAGAGTGGTCATTTAGTAAGCGGATTGAGGCATCTTCAAGAAATCTTCCGCCAGATAAAATCTTAAGTGGTGATAACTTAATTTCGTGTCTGATCGAGGATCTTGTTCCTACGGCACGTTTGTAGTTCCTACGGCTCGTGTACATTTACATACTGGTGGGTAACCGTGACTTTTCTCCATCGACCTCTAAAAACATGACAGGAATGTCAATCATTTTCCCTATTTTGTTTTGTTTTATGATATGATATTATTATTAGAATAATTTTCAAAAGTGTGTTACATATTATATAATTTGTAGAGATGGGCATAAAGAGAGATTAATCCCAAGTATTTCTGTCGTGTAAATATTCTGAAATCTTGTAATAAACCCTTACCATACAACTTAAATTTGATACATTTTTTAAATTTATTAAACGGTAAGTCTATATGTTCGGTATGCTCAGAAAGTTTATTGTAAAAACGTATATTATTTATATTGGCTCATGAAAGAAGCATTCTCGGCAAATTCGATTATCCTGGTAAATTTAAGTATAATACAAAGTCTTTATATTCTATTTTCTAACATTACCGAAACATTTTTTTTAAATCGGGAGGAGATTTCAAATATTCACCTCTGTATCCGAATTTACAAAGATAATCACATTGTATTATACATGACGAATTAGGAACGTTCGTGGTGTTTTTAAAAAGTGTGACGTCATCATTGCTGACGCCACTATTGTAGTTTCCATGATGATGACTCATTTTGGGTGTTCTCAAGAAAAAACTTCACAAGCACTTTTACACTCCGTTTATTTAACGGGCAGCATAACGACGTGCTGCCATTGGCTTGTGAATCGTGAATGCCTTATCGCTTACAGTGCAGCCGTTTTTATAAGGCTCGGCGCACGTGCAGGCACAGGTGTTTACAAGTCGTTAGGCTAAGTATCGAAATAACAATGATAACCTTAATTTCACATCGCAATCGACTCAAAGTAATCAACTGATGGTTTATAAACTTATTTTCTGGACATCATCAAATTATTTAACTAGTTAATTATTCTAGTTTTTCAGAGGGACTAATGTGGTTGCGCCGACACGGCCATTCTGACAGGCGGTGCGTGCTCTGCACCAGCCTTGTTGTTTCCAGCGGATTGTTGTAGACCTGAAAAAAATTTTTTTTTTCTGAGTAGTGCATCTGTAAGCAACCAGCGTTGCTTTGTGTTTTAAGGATGTTAATGCTGTTAAGTTTAGTAGATTCTCGAAGATTTTATTTAAAGGTTATCGAAGGTTCTCGTAGAGTTCTCGAAGGTTCTCGTAGGTTCTCGTAGAATTCTCGGAGGTTCTCGTAGAGTTATTGAAGGTTAGTTATAGAAGGTTATAGAAGGTTTTGAAAGTAGTTACTATTTACTATACTTAGCTTTTATTCCAATGGGTTGTTCTCAACTTATAGATCGTGATTTGGCTGTGCTTGCAATCTTCTAGTTAGGTCGACGGAATGGGCTGCACCAGCCTCGTTGTTTCCAGTAGATTGTTATAATTTGTTGTAGACCTGAAAAATGAAATATTTTTCTCTGAGTAGTGCATCTGTAAGCAACCGGCGTTGCTTTGTCTTTTAAGGAAATTATTGCTGTTAAGTTTAGTAGATTCTCGAAGTTTTTATGTAAGGGTTATAGAAGATTCTCGTAGAGTTCTCGGAGGTTCTCGTAGAGTTCTCGGAGGTTCTCGTAGAATACTCGGAGGTTCTCGTAGAATACTCGGAGGTTCACGTAGAATACTCGGAGGTTCTCGTAGAATACTCGGAGGGTCTCGTAGAATACTCGGAGGTTCTCGTAGAATACTCGGAGGTTCTCGTAGAGTTATTGAAGGTTAGTTATAGGTGGTCAGTTATAGAAGGTTATAGGTTTTGAAAAGAGTTACTATTTACTATACTTAGCTTTAATACTGATGGGTTGTTCTCAGTCTGTGCTAGCTGCTAGTTTTGTGAGGTCGAAAGAATGG
>NJDD01001468.1:54501-74858 GCA_002245505.1 Calephelis nemesis | reverse complement strand
ATCATAATTTTTGAATGGAGGGACAATGAAGGTTTATTGAAAATTTTAACTTTTTAGTTTTATTGTTAGATTATTTTTTTGGTGTTTGTGAAAATTCTGCTGAGCACCAACTAAACTTGTTTTAATTGAATGCTATCTTATTCCAATGAAACGAGAATAAAAGGGATTTTATATTGCTACATTTTTTTAAGCTAAGCTCGGGCCTATCGTGACGTTTATAATTAACGTTTTTCGAGGGATAGATTAAAATTCTTTAGAAATATATCTGTATAAACTAAAACTGTATTTAGTAAAAATTTCAAAATAATCGGCTGAATGCTTTCAGTAATTTAAAATAGTTTCCATATTTTTGATCTCCTGCAAAAATTGCTTTTTTGTAGATAGACTTATTCACTTTGTGCCAATCGATTTATTAAAGGCAGGTAAGTATGTTTAAATATACTAAATAAATTAAATGGGTTAATAGATAAGGCATAACATAATTTACATATTTATAAGAAGTATAATTTTCATAAATTAATTTTGTTAGATGTTGAGAAAATGCCGTAGCGTTTGCTAAAGCTTTAAGGATTTAGCTGTAGGTCACGAATTTTATGTATATTGTTTTTATACTGTGATTGCCGTAGCATTGATGATACTACCAATGTCTAGGAAAAATCGTATTTGATCAATTATTTTAAGAAAAAAATTATTACGCGAAATTTTAATTTAAACTGTAGTAAGGGCGTTGCGGAATGGATGTATGTGGAATGTATACGCGCCAATTTATGATTGACTTTAACTTCGTACAGTGTATCAAAGATCGTACAAATAGGATCGGTTCAACTTTACGGTTGGCAGCCCTGTTATTGTAGTGTTGCCGTATATCAATAATGATTTTTTATAAAATGGCAATAAGGACTGCAGCGCAGCCTTCCACACAATTTAAGAATTAAAATAATCAATTCAAAACTGCTGAGAACTGTCAAATTCACTTACCGAAAAGACCATGGTGACTACCCACTGCTATAGCAGTGGATAGTCACTTTCATACATTCAATTTAACCAGATTATCTTGAACTTCGGAAAGCATGAATTTCCGCCATCGTCGTGGTTCAATTTATATTTGTGATTCATGAAATATTTACCAACATAAAAACGTGTTTAATTTTTATGTTGGTATTACCACTAATATGACACTTATGACACAGCTGCAAACGTCAAGTAAAATAAAAACTATGTCAGCCATATTGTTTGGGTATTACGTCTTACTTTTGTTGATGTAAAGTTAACATTAATTACCTTTTGCGTTCAGATGTTACCTACATTCTCGTGTTCAGCGTAACCTAACCTTTGGAAGTGTACTATTGTGTGAGTGTAAAGTGAAGAAGTTTTTGAGATATAGACTCCATTTCAGGGACAGGAAAACCATTTAGTTATTAATTCCGTTTTAGTGACAGGGCCCAATTATTTAGTTTTAAATTAACGCTAGCAAGAAATCATATCAAAAGTGTGTTAGTAATGTTATTGTTAAAAAGTTAGTATTAGTATTAAAAAAGTATTATTTTCATAGATATATTTGAAATAAATTTGTTGTATTAAATAAAATTTATTATCTCATTTGTTTTTTTTATTTAAATCACAGATTATCATTAAGTAAATAATGCATATATGTCATTGCTGGCTACAAAAAAAATATCGATATCGATTTGTTGTGACAACATTAGATAACGTATTTTTCGATAACATCTCTTGCTGTCAGTTACATCACTAGAATTTGCAAAGTAATGTTGGCAACAAATATTTTTCGAAAAAGTTGGTATGATTTTCTTTATTATTCGCAGCTAAGAGTGATGTACCAAGTGCCGTCTCTTAGAACGTAGTGATTATATTCTCTTTGTAGTCTGTGTGCTATAGTTCATATAGTTGTTCTGTGGATTTGGGCAAGGCCTTACATGAATTGATAAATAATTTTTAATTATTTATATTTAGTTCCGAATTTCTAATTTACCTCTTGCTAACGAGTAGGTATTCATGTTCCTTCGTTTTTACTCTTCTTTGGATTTTATAGTAATACTACGTATTGTTTAAATATATCACAGTCTAGTAAGAGTATGTACTAGATACCTATAATATGTTTAAATTATTTTTTATTTCAGACTAGTTCGGACGAAAGAAAAATATAATATAGGTACTCTTCGAAGTTCGGACTTCCGAAAGACGACCCATTCAGATTCTTTGAAATCTTTTTTCTATAATGAGTGATTTATTAGAAATTGATGGAAGTGTTTTAGAAGGGGTAAGCATTAAGCAGAAATGTAAAAAAATGTTTTTTTTCATAGGTACGATAAAAGTAGATGTATTTGATTGCAGGGTGGTCAAATACTGCGGATATCAATTTCTCTGAGTGCTATTCTTGGTGTTCCTGTGAGGGTTACCAAAATTCGTGCTGGCCGCAGTAAGCCTGGCTTAGCTGCGCAACATCTTAAAGGTAAAATTGTATCATTAACAGCCCGTCCTAGCTTTGCAAAAGTGCACAAACATATATTTTATATAAATAATCCTTCCTCTTGAATCACTATTTAAAAAAAATGCTTCAAAATCTATTGTATAGTTTTAAAGATCATTGGGACAGACAGCGACAAGCAATTTTTTTTATACTTTGTTGTGATATATACCTCGCTTACTTTCTGGTGTAACTATATTTTACACTAGCCGTCTATTGAAACAATGGAAAATTTTATTTTTACAATTATTACACTTACTACCTAACAACGTATCAGTTGCTGTCTATAAAGGTTTTATTCCACTTTGTAAGTTGATTTATTTAATCACACATCACTCTCTGAGAGTCATCACACAAGAGTCTCTGAACCCAGCGTGTTTGTATGAAAAATATACAACTAAAACAGCAAAAACGAGAATGCTCTATTGATTTTATCAAATGGAAGAATGGTAGATGAAAAATATATGACAAGACCAATTTTGATAAAATTTCATATAAATATCACAAAAGACTCAAATTCTAACATAGGCAAATTGTTTTTTCATAATCAATCAAAAGCACTATAAAGGGGAATGAAGGTTTGTATAAAAATTATGTGAGGCCTCATTAGCTTGTGGCGCTGAGTTGCATCATTCAACGTAACTTGTGGATCAGATAAGCTAATGGGACCTCGTCTTTAGTCCGCTGAGTAGAGTAAACCATCTGTCTCTGCCTGGCACATCGTAAAAACAAATTACTCTTTCTTATTGATAACAGTAATAATAAAGCTCAAGATGAACATGACACATTTTAAGTAAGATCAAAAAAAGATATTTCGCATATACTTAAAAACCACTTCATTTTATATACTACTAAGTAATTTAAAAGTAAAAGTAATTTTCATAACATTAAATAAATATTTCCATTATTGTACATGTCCCAAAATTTAATTATAAACTGGCACCAAAAGGTGGACTAGCCTATAACTGATTAAAGAATAAAATAAAAAAATGTATGTAATTTGTTTTCTATTTATAAGTAAAAGTGGAAATTTTATTTAAAACTATTTCAATTGAGTTTTCACACATCAAAATCTTAAAGTTCACAGTTTTTTCCATTAAAACATTTAAATTGGAAAATAAATTCACACTCAGGTATTCAACTAGTAGCAGATATGTGTCAAGCAAGGCTTAAGGGTGTAGAAATTGGTTCAACAGAAATAGAATTTATACCAGGGAAGTTAAAAGGAGGTCACTACGTAGCTGATACGAAAACTGCTGGGTAAGTTTTTAGTCCCTTCACAAGTGTTACAGGTATATAACCTATACATATACACTTCAATTAAAAAAAACTAACATAGTAACTAATTTAATAAACTAAAAAATCATAAATAATTCCTTAAAGTAAGTTAAAATAAAAAAAAAGTGATTAAGGAAAAAAACAATTTTTTTCTACACTAATATTAAAGAGGAAAAATTTGATTGTTTGTATTGAGTAGGCTCTTAATCTACTGGACTGATTTGAATATGTATTTTTACCATTAGATGTTGGTATTATCCCTGATGAATATAGTCTACATTTATTACTAGGAAAAGAATAGGGATCCCTACTAAAACTTAAATAATGTAATACAAGGTGCAAAAAGGTTAGCTATGAAATGTTTTTTATCGCATGCGTTACGGAAATCATTAATGATAAAATAAAAAATATTCTACAATGATAAAGAACGAATTTAAATCTACCGAACACGATTTATCTAAATATCATAGTTACGGTAATGTACTATTTTCATACATTTTAAAAGTTGATAGAAATATTCAGACCATGTAATTCATACTTTATTATCCAAATAAATAATTTCACTTTTAAGTTTGTTTCAATACCTACCTTTTGATTATTTTTTGAATTATTCAAAACAAACTATATATTCAAAATTAAAAAATACAATCTACACAAAATATCTATTTACCTACACTAAAAAATTATTACATGCTGATGCCGCTCCCGTCGCCGCTTAAGTTTACGAGTATATTTCACTAAAGATCCGGAGCAGCTTCGTAGGGGTAATAGAATTTATCTATACTAATTATAAAGAGGAAAGATTTGACGGTTTGTTTGTTTGTATTGAATCAGTCTTATAGTTTCGAAATTACTGGATGGACTGATTTTAAATATTATTTATCGTACGAAGCCAACATCATCCCTGATGACCAAAGGCTACGTAATTTATATAAAAAAATTTGAAAATTGTCAACCCGTGTGAAGTTCTCGCAAAACTTAAACGAGCTTATGAAGAAAAACGAATTTCAAGGTATCGGCAGCGATATATGCGGGGAGTGAAGGAGTATCGCGTTCTTGTTTACACAAGTCTAAAATAGTGATCTGGGGGGGCTATCATAAGCTCTTAAAACAGTATTATTTCAATATTACTATTGTCATCGGAGAAAGACAACCTTATGACGTAAACCATAAAGTTGCTTATAAAAGCAAACATTTAGCAAGATGAACATTTAGATCCTATCCTAATACATAACATTTGGATCCTAGGTGGTAGAGTTTCTCTGCGACTCGCCCGAATTGATACCACCACCTTACCTATTACTGCCGCCTAACGTTCAATGCTTGCTGTTAACGTGTGCCGGTTTGGAGGGTAAAGTAGCCGGTAAATTTACTTTTACTCGAGGCCTAACATCCCGGCCTCAGGCTGGCAACGCGCCATTACACCACCTTTGGTGTCTTTTGGCGGCATGAATTTCTTACCATCGGGAAAGCCGTTAACTTGTTTGCCTTCCATTGTCATAAAAAAAACCTAAAAAGAACCGGAGCATGGACCGTGGAGGAAGTTAAGAGTGCGGTTAGAGTGGCATTCAAGAGATGGAATCGGAGCAGGAGTGGAACAACGGCGGTGCTGGAATGCTCTCCACGGATGAGGGATACATTGTTATCTCTGGAGACCATCTTCATAGGCTGGGAAGCAATCACGGTGGCTGATTACGTAAACGTGACCTGCTGTAGTCGCTGTCAGGTCTACGGCCACAGAGAACGCTTCTGTAGGGCTAAGGACATTATCTGCGGGAAGTGTGCGGCAACAGGACACAAGACAGAGGAATGTAGCGCGGCCTTTTTTAAGTGTGCGACCTGCACTAGGTTTGGTAACGCCAATTCAGAAAACCATAGGACCGCCTCTGTGTACTGCCCGGCACGTAAGTTTGCTGAGAGCCGGGCAATCAGCATGACCCACTATGGATAGGCGTCCCATAGAAGTGGGACAAATCAATTTACAACGATCGGAGTTGGCAACGGAGGAGCTCACCACTATAATGAGGGATATGGGGCTGGATATTGCTATAGTTCAAGAGCAATATCGCAGTCCCAATATTAAGTTATTGCAGCATGGGGAGAACCCGATGGCGGGTTTGGTGGTGAGCTCCTCGGATCTGGTAGTATGTGTGCTGCAAAACCTTTGCAGTGAGAGCTGCGTGGTAGCCCATGTATTGGGGAGGGGACACAACTTTTATGTTGTATCGGCCTATTTTAAATACAGCGACGACCCAAGGATCCACATACAACAACTGGAGAAAGTCATGGTCTCCCTGAGGGGCAAGGCAATTCTAATTGGCGCGGACACTAACGCTCACTCACCCTTGTGGTACTGTGAGCGTAGGCAGTATGTCGGAAGAGGCCCTGATTCTGAAAGGAGGCGCTGCGAGACGGAAGGTTTCATTGCAAGTCACTGCTTAAAAATAGAAAACAGGGAACACCATGCTCCGACGTACAACGGACCTCAAGTGTACTCAAACATTGATGTAACCTTATCTAAAAAATTAAGAGTTAAATACTGGACCGTCAGGCCTGGAGCGAGCTGCAGTGATCATCAATTGATTACCTTTTCCATCTTAAACTCACTGCAGCATGACAGGAGCGCCAATGATGCCGAGGCGCAGGAAAAAGCTGGGGAGCCGGTTGTTTTCAGGAGCTGGGGGGTGGATTGGCCCTCTTTCCGTTCTCTCTTGCACGTCAGGGTAGGTAAAATAAAGTCTAACTGCACTACTGAATACCGGTGTACTCCGGTGAACAACTTGATTCAGACAGCTGCGGAGGAAACCATTGGAGTGGTGACGAAATCTGACGCAGACCACCCATGGTGGACTTCAAAGCTCGACTGGCTGAGGAGAAAGCACGGGAGACATAGGAGAGCATGGCAGCGTCACAGAAGTACCGGCGGGGAAGTCGAGCAAATAGCTTTGCGAAAATTTAGGGACTCTAGAGCTGAATATCGACGGGAAATGCGAAAAGTTCAAAAAGAGTATCTCGACCGGTTAGCTGAATCGGGCAACTCCGATCCATGGGGACCTCCTTACAAATTGGTGGCGGGTAACATCCGACCGCCTAGGAATGTTATCAACTGTTCAAGGCTCTTGGAGGGTCATACTGGTGATGTGAGGTCGACCATGTCGAACGTGCTGAGGGTCTTATGTCCGGATGATGATGTGAGTGTGGACACCGCCTATCAAAGAACGGTGAGGATTGCGGCGGCTTGTGTTCCGCCTGGGGAAGACTGTAAACAGCCTAGCTTTGACATGGTGGAACGCATCATCAACTCGCTCCCGAACAAGGCACCTGGACTGGATGGCGTTACGGCTAGGATCATCAGGGAGGCTTGGACGGTAGCTAGTTGTGAGATCTTAGATGTGATGAGGGATTGTGTGAAGGATGGAGTATTTCCCGAGGTGTGGAAGATAGGGAGAATGGTAGTCATTCCGAAAGGTAATGATAAGCCCTTGACAGACCCCAAGGCATATAGGCCCATCACCTTGATGCCAGTCTTGGGCAAGGTCTTAGAGCGGGTCATGTTGCAATGTGCACCGAAAGTGTTCTTTATCGTATCGGAGTGGCAACATGGCTTTACTAAAGGGAGATCTACGTCTACAGCACTGAATGCAGTTATCGGTAGGGCTCGAACCTCAAGGGCTGTCTATGTTCACGTCGTATGCCTGGATATATCGGGGGCCTTCGACAACGTCTGGTGGCCCATGATACTGCTGAAGGCGAAGCAGAGGGGATGCCTGCCAAACATTTACAGAATGTTGGCGAGCTACTTCTCGCAACGGTCAGTAGGCGTGTTCTTGGGAAGCCAGGTGGTGTGGAAGAGGGCGACGATGGGCTGTCCACAGGGGTCGGTTCTGGGCCCTGCGGTTTGGAACCTTCACCTGGATGACATGCTTGTCTTGCCTATGCCCCAGGGCGTGGAATTGGTCGCGTACGCTGACGACGTGAACGTGGTGATCGAGGCAGATTCCAAGAGGGAGATCGAGAGAAAGGCGGAAGCTGCGCTGAAGGTGATTGTGGAGTGGGGCAGAAGAAATCGCCTGACTTTCTCTCCCGCTAAAACGAGGGCGATTACTTTAAAGGGCAGACTAAAGAGACCTCCACTGATCCGTATGGAAGGCGATTCTATTAGGAACGTCGACCATGTGGTCGTTTTGGGGGTTACCTTGGACTCTAAGTTGTCCTTCGCGCGTCATGCCACGGATATTGGGGAGAGGGCAAGCAGGTGCTTTGGTAAGATCTCGCGGATCACTGCTGCAGGTTGGGGTGTCAGATACCCGGCATTAAAGACGCTGTACAAGGGAACTTATGTGCCTTGTATAGCATATGCGGCCGAGGTGTGGTGTGACAGAGTTGGGATCTATCCGGTGCGTAGTGCCCAGCTGAGGACGCAACGGAGATCGTTAATTCACTTGACGAAGGCTTACAGGTCCGTGAGCACGACTGCCCTTCCTGTGCTGGGTGGCGTGCTCCCATCGGACCTGCAGGTCAGATTGTCGGGGGAGATAGCGAGAGGATCAGTTGGCTTGAATGGAGTGAAGGCCAAGGCATTTAGAGGGAGGGCGACGGACCAGATAGTGGAAGAGTGGCAGGAGCGCTGGGAGAGGAGCGATGGCGGCCGCGACCTTTATCGCTTCTTTCCTAGCGTGACGAGAAGAATGCTTGCAAAGTGGGAGGAGCCGGATCACATCACGTCCCAACTGCTGACAGGACACGGGTGTTTTTGAGGCAGGCTCAGGGACATGGCCTTGAGTGAATACGGAGAGTGCTTTTGTGGCGCTGACATGCAAGACGAGTATAGAGATCACGTACTGTGGGAGTGCGAAATGTATTCCGACGCGCGAAAAATAATGCTGGATGGGTTGGAGAGGACGGAGGAGGGACCGGTCTACTTCACGGAGCTTGTGAACACACCGGCGAACTACAGGTTGTTCGCGGGATTTGCGCAGGCATGGTTTAGGAGGCGCGGACCCCTTAAGGTTCAAACGTCAGATGGCTGATTAGGCAGTTCGGAAGTCGGCGAACAAGTGCCGTGATTGTGACGTCGTTCCCAACCGGGAAGGATCAGACCGCCCCATAATGGGGAGAAGGTCAAAGGGACAATAGGTTGAGATAAAAAAGAACTTGTAGGGAGTCAAGAAGTGTACGGGAAAGAGAGCCTTAGAGCAGATCCCGTGCACCTCCCGCGTTTCGGCCCGTATAACCATGATGGTTGGTAGGGCCATGGGAGGTGGAGGGTATTGTTACTATTAATAACTCAAGAACGGCAAAACCGATTTGATTGAAAGATAATAGGGAGGTAGCTTAGAAGTAGGAGACAGTTATGTGATACTTTTTGTCCCATTTACTGTAAGGAAACTAGGAAAATATTTTTTTTTCTAAAACAAGCTAAACGGGTGAAAGGAAGTTCGTTGAAACAGCTATTTTTGTAATGAAATAAAGCATCACAGCCCGGGATTGGATAGGGTATGTGTGCCTATTCGCGTCCACGCACCAGTTCGCGTCCATTTCGTGGACACCTTTTCAAAAACCCTTAAAAATAAGTGTACAAACAAATTAGGAAAATAGAACTGTTCGCATAATTTTTCCTGTTTAAAAAAATAATTAATCTTACCTATATAAAAAGTTGTGTAAATGTTCATAATTTTAGTAAAAAAATAGTGAACCAGCGCGCGTTTCATACGTACATTTTCAATGTTTTAAATTTAAGTAAAAATTGTATTTGTTCCTAGGCCTTGAAAATGATTAAAAGAATAAAGATATTGATGATTTTGATTGATTATTTTATTTTTTAAAGTTAAAATGAAGTGGACGCGAACTGGTATACCAATATAACGAATTAGTCAGTTTGCGTCCAGGGTCGACAAACTCATCTTTCTATTTCTAACTTGATCCTTTATTTTAATGTAAAGAAATATGTCATAAGGATGGGGTTTTATTTTATTTTTACCATTATTATTACGCTTATTTAAATAGCCAATTTGCGTCGACTTAATTATGGTAATTGGAAAAGATATAGATGTCACAATTTACCTGGACGCAAGCTGGATGGACGGATTATACTATATACCAGTTTGCGTCCACTTTTATTTAAATACTAAATCTTACGTAACTGTTTTATAAAATTGAATCAGACAGACAGCGACTTCCACGGAGACGAAAAGTTCTCTTCTGGATACATTTATTAAAGCTGGAGAAGTTCTTCATCTACCTATAGATAAAAAGGATGTCAAAAATGTTTTTCGTAATAAATATAAAAACCCGGATAGAAGTACAATTATAGTTGACCTATGCAGTGTTTTAAAGAAGGAGAGGGTTATAGAAATGTATGGAAAATTTAATAAGCGCCAATCACGACTACGTACGGAACATCTTCACATTAGTGGGCAATCGAGGCCAATCTTTATCTCTGAGAATCTGACCTCTAAGATGGAGAGACTCTTCTTTTTAGCAAGAGACCACGCAAAAAGTAAAGGTTTTAAGTTCTGTTGGGTCTCTCATGGTAAAATTTACATGAGAAAAAAAGAAAATGTTAAGCTTATCCGGATCACAAAGGAGTCAGATCTAGTTTAAACCCATACTTCTATATGACTACAAGTTAAGACTAAATCCTTCGAACTAAGAAATTCAAGGATTAGTAACTACATCTCCCTTAAGCTAAAACTTTTGGTAATTTTTTGTTTTATTTTATTTTATAATTTCATTTGCACACACATTCACACAAATACAAACACAAACACACATTGTTATATCACAATATGCGTCTTCAGTCTTCTCCCATTGTGGTGCCTCAGAAGGAGCATGGCATTTATACGAGTACCAGGTTATGTTAGCAACTTATGTTTTTATTCCTTGGTTTAACAACGTTTCTCCAATATGGATGGAATGAATCGTTTATTTAATGACATTGAAGAGCTTTCTGTTTCTGACTCTATCCTATGTACACCTGAAAATGCTAATGAGTACATAGACAGCAATAATAATTTCAGTATACTCCATGTAAACATTAGAAGTATAAATTGTAATTTTGATAGTTTTGTAACTTTATTGTATAGGATAAGCTGTAGACTTAATGTATTAATTTTGTCTGAATGTTGGTTGAGTAAATCGTCTTTTATTCCGACTTTGATTCTTTTGAATCAGATTACAGTAATCAAAATGAAGTTTTTTTTTTGAATGACTAATGTGTTGCCAACCTCGCGGTTTTTACAACTTTACCGGACTTTGTGGGCCGAGCAGACTGCTCAGCCCGAGACATCATTATTTAGATGGATTGGACTGTTCCCTACAACGCCAGCAACAAGGGCTGTCTCCCGGGAGGCCGTACCACGACTTGGTGCTACGTTCTGGTTACTGGGTGGACTAGGTGGAGGAATAATGGCGGCTCGTCGCTCGGCGTTAGGCACCGGGCGCAAGAGAGGTCTTCGTCGCCTAGACCGATGGCGACGGTGTAGTGTAGTGTTCTGTGAATTTGTGTTCCGGTTGGGATTGGGAGGGAGGTTCGCGTTTGCCGCGGTTATTGGATCAGGTGGATCCGATAACACGTGACGGGGTCTCCTAAGTTTTGCGGGCGCGTTCGCGGCCGGTGTATAGTCACACGCGGGTGCTAATATGGGTTGGGTAAAATGAAGGCATTGTTGTCTTTGTTAGAAGGGGCATTAAATATCATATTGTGAGACCTGAGTTTAAAGAAGCAAATTGTTTGATAGTCAATATCTACAACGATTTGAGTATCGTTGCTATATATCGCTCCCCTTCTTATAAAAATTTGAATTCTTTCTTTGATAGTCTAGACAGCGTACTGAAACCCTTGCAGTCTCTTAAATCTCTTGTTGTGATTAGCGATATAAACATTAACATTATACCAAATAACACAGATCCTATTGTTGATGAATATTTGAACTTGATGGCATCACATGCTCTTCTTCCAACACATTATCGTCCAACCAGAGAAGCTAATTGCCTAGATCATGTAATTGCTCGTGTCCCATCTAACGCAAAAACTTTAATCCTCGATACTTTTATAACTGATCATGCTCCAATTCTTTTTAGCTATGGTACAACCATTAAAACTTGTAGTAAATCACGCACCACTCACAAATGGAATATTCCTAAAATAGTTGAAGACTTAAACAACACAAACTCCACTGTTTTTTCCCACTCAGATCCTAATTTAGCTGCCGAAATAATGAATTGCAAATTCATTCTTGGCAAATGTGGGAAATGATCTTGCCTCAAAAATACTTGGCCAAACACAGTCTGATTTAAACTTATCCCAATTCATTTCCTCTGATCCACCTTGTAGTTCATCCTTAAATTCCATGGCTTTATTCAGTGTTGATTTTGATGAAATCGAACAAACAATTCTAAGCCTTAAAGAAAAATGTGCGATTGGTAGCGATGGTATATCCACATCTATAGTAAAAGCTTCTATAGAAAATCCATCCCATTTTCAAAAGTGGAGACTGAAACAGTGTCTGTAACTACAGACATATATCTATTTTTGCTGTGTTCTCGAAAATATTTGAAAAAATCATCAATAAGCGTCTTATTAAATTTTTAAATGTAAAAAATGTTTTTTCGAATAACCAGTTTGGTTTTAGGGCAGGCAGGTCCACAGAGGATGCTGTCTTAAAACTTTCTGATACCGTTGTAAAAAAATTTGATAAAAAATTAAAAACTGTTGGTATCTTTCTTGATCTATCAAAGGCGTTTGACACTGTATCTGTCCCTATTCTTCTTTCCAAACTTGAAAATATTGGTATAAGAGGTGTTGCACATGATGTATTGCGCAGTTATCTCACGGATAGAACCCAGGTCGTTACCATAAATAGCATAACTAGTAGCGAAAAATACCTCAGATTCGAAGTCACAGGGCAGTGTCCTGGGGCCTACGCTGTTTTTAATTTATGTGAATGAATTATGTAACTTACAAATACCTAACTGTGAAATGATATCATATGCTGATGATACTGTACTTTTAATTCATGGCCACTCGTGGTCTGAAGTACATGAATTATCCGCCGCCGTCCTCATTCACTTTGCGGGTTCATCAATGTGGCACTAATGTGGACTCAAACTGCGACAACTGTATTAGAATTGAACGCGTTAACTTTCTTAAGTATTTAGGAGTTATAGTTGATAGTGGAATGGTATGGAAGCAGCATATTCAAGCTGTAGTATCTAGACTCCGAAAACTTATCTTTTTTAAAAAAAAATAAGATATATGGTTGATTTTCTATATATAAAATCAGTATATTACGCATTAGCTCAATCTATAATAACTTAATGTATCACAGTTTGGGGAGGCGCTGTAAAGTCACATATGTTTCGAGTGGAGAAAGCGCAAAGGGCAATATTAAAAGTTCTCTTAAACAAACCGATTCGTTTTCCAACAGTAGACGTATACTCGTTATCTCAGGTTCTAACGGTGAGGCAATTATTCATAATGCAGACTGTCTTGCGAAAACACACTCAATTGCAGTTTGATCCTCATATCGGTGTCACTAAGCGGAGATCAGACAAAGTGTGTAAAATTGAAAACAGACGTACTGGCATTGCTAGTCGTCATAATCATCATATTAGTTCATTACTTTATAACAAACTCAATCAGAAGTTAAACATCTATGTTTTAACACTACATAAATGCAAATTTAAAACATTAAATGGCTCCAATCCTTGTCTTACCAACGAACTGAAGACGTCATAGTTATCTAATAATGATCCAATACAACATCCAAATATCATGCTCAAGACGCAACATACACACACACATACACTCACACACACTCTCACACACACACACACACACACACACACTCACACATACACGCGCACACACATCTTTTCTTTTCATTTAAATAATACATTAGACTAGGTTAACCTCTGTATTTGTATCATCAAATTGTAACTTGTAATTAAATGTAAGATTCCTGGAGAAGGGCGTTGACACGCGCTACACAGTTTAATACTTTTGCGTTTGTCATCGATCTCATTATTGATCTTAAGTTTTTATTCCTAATAAATGATTTTTAATTTTAATTTTAATTAATACATATTGAGCACTTACAGAGGGTACTGGATAAGTTAAGTAATGCGAATATCCTTATAGGAGTGGATTCCAACGCACACTCTCCCGTATGGTTCTGCAAAAAAGGTCAATATCAGGGCAGGGGCCCGGAGACGGAACACAGGCGTCGAGAGATGGAAGGCTTTATTATGAGCAATATCCTAAAGATTGAAAACATTGAACATCAACCGCCTACCTATAGTGGCAATACCGGCCAGTCTAACATTGATCTTACTCTCAGCCGAAAGCCGAAAGCGCGAAACAACGGCAAGAGGTTCCTGCTGCTTATCGGACCCGGGGGTGGATTGGGGTCGTTTTAGAGACCACTTTGAACGCATGTTGGTAACATTAAATGGCACACTTCCGCGGAGGATATTTGCAGTCAGATGGCGGTGCTGATGTCTCGTACAGCGGACACATATATCGGTAGAGTCAATTCCACCAAACGTGGTAACGATTGGTGGAACGACGACTTGGAAAGATTGCGCAGGGTGGTAGTTAGACTCCGAGGTCGATGGCAGCGCTGCAGGGGTAGGGAGGATGAGGAGGAGCGGGGTGCCCTTCTTAGACACCGCGAGGTCCGGGCCACTAACCGACACGCCATGAAACAAGCGCAATTGACGTACTTGAGACACTTGGCCGACTTGGGCAATACTGATCCATGTGGGGTAGCGTATAAAACCGCCGTCGGAACCGTTAGACCACCTAATAACGTTATCCATGGCATAAAGTTGACTGAGGGATTTGCTGAGAACGACACCGTGGCAATGGACTCACTTTTACAGGCTCTTTGTCCAGACGACTGCGAGGAGAAGGATAACGAATACCACAAGCAAGTTAGGTTGGCTGTAATCAGGGCCTGATTAACCCTTAGGCTAATTAGGCTGCAGCCTAGGGCGCGAGGATCTAGGGGGGCGCGGGCGCGCTGCTGAAATCGTGTCTACATGTTTCAACTAGACTGAGACAAAACACTAAATGAACTGTGAACTGAAAAAGCTTACTAGTCCCTGATTTTAACGATAAATTTTGAAATTTTAAAAAGCGCGCGTAAAATCAACATTGACTTGTCACTCAAATAGTTCAGTGGTCGAGCGAGTGAGGCGGCAACAGCTCATCGCGCGCCATGAAAAACACATCAACGACGCGCGGGGACTCCCCGGCGGCGGCGGTTAATAGTTTATACTTACGTAGTACCTATTTAGCAATCTGTGTTTATACTTTGTCGCGTTTCATATATACTTCTTACGTTACGTCTTCTATACGTTCTTTTTTCGTCCTTCATACATATCATAGCTCGTGTGTATTCGTTTTTGGTGATATTTATTGTCCTTTATCGTTAGTGTTACCGTGTTTTTTAAGATTATGAGTGTTATTGAGAGTAGTTCGATAGTAAAAAAACCAAGTGGAGCAGAATACAGAAAAAAAGCAAAAGAAAAGGAAAAGAAGATAGAAAATGTTTTAAAACATACTCGTAAACTTGAAACATTTTTACGAGCTCTACAGAAAGGAATGAAACGGTGAAGAATGCTGCAGTATCTTCAGTGATTTCTTGCCCTGGTCCCTCTGCCGCGGAATGTTCGCACGTTTCTCCGTCCAACAATAGCTCTACAGTAGTGAGGAGTGAAGACGAAATTATAATAGAAGAAAAGTCGTCCGTTCCCTCAAGTGACCCTGCACTGTGGCAAGTAAACGATGAATTTCGAGATTATATTGCTAAAAAAGGACTGCAACAGAACGAAGAGTTAGATTTTTCCCGATCAGAAAGGCAGTATGAAAATCAAATAAGATTTCTATCTAAAAATATGTTTGAGATGAAGCTTGTTAATGGCGAAATTGTGAAGAGAAGCTGGTTAGTATACTCAGAATCCACAGGTCACGTGTTTTGTGGTCCTTGTAAATTATATGGAGGAACATCCGTATTTGCCAGAAGTGGATTTAAAGATTGGAAAAATTCTCACTTAATAATTGATCATGACAATTCTCCGGATCATCGTAAGTGTTTGGGACAGTATGTATGCAGAGAAAAACTTTTACAGCGATTGGAAACCCAAATAGTCAAACAATATAACGAAGAAATAACTTATTGGCGAAATGTATTACTACGTGTAATAGAAACAATAAAATTTTTAGCTTCTCGTGGGCTTCCATTTCACGGTCAAAATGAAATTTTTGGATCTGCACTAAACGGAAATTTTCTTGGCTGTATTGAGCTTATATCTAAATTTGATCCTTTCATGGCTGAACCTTTGGTGAGATTCGGACAAAAAGGCAGAGGATCTCCATCGTACTTGTCATCCTCTATAGTCGATGAATTTATATTACTGCTCGCTGACGAAGTTCGACTTTCGATTGTAGGAGAAATAGAAAAAGCAAAATATTAGTCGATTAGCATTGATTCTACTCCAGACATTTCACATACCGATCAGTTGACATTTATTATCCGTTACGTTTTGCCTGATGGAGAACCTGTCGAACGCTTTGTCACATTTTTACCCAATTGCGGTCATAAAGGTGAAGACATGGAGGAAGCTGTTCTTACGACAATCGATAAAACTTTGGGACTTGATATTAAAGACTGTCGTGGCCAAAGTTATGATAATGCTAGCAATATGTCTGGTCAATACAAAGGTCTTCAGTCAAGAATTAAAGCTGTAAATCATCTGGCTACTTTTGTTCCTTGTGCAGCGCATTCTCTTCAACTTGTGGGATCAGCTGCCGCGGAAAGTAGTGACGAATCAGCTGCTTTTTTTTTACACTGGAACAACAACTATACAATTTTTTTTCTGGATCTACAAGCAGATGGCAAATTTTAGTATCCAAATTGGATGAAGAATCGAAGGTGCTAAAAAATCCATCAAAAACTCGATGGAGTGCACGAGCAGATGCAAGCAAAGCCTTATACAGTTCATACAAACAAGTTTTGGAAGCATTAAACTCTATTTGCGAAGATAAAAATCAAAGTAAAGAGACCAAAATAGAAGCAAAAGCAATATTAGAAAAAAAGAAAACTCTAGAAATTACAATAATGTTGTGTTTTTGGAACTGTGTGCTCGTAAAGTTTCAAATCGTTAGTGCACAGCTACAAGCAAGTTCTATTGATTTATCTAACGTTGTTACTCTTTATGAGACGTTAAATGCTTATCTTGATACGTTGCGTGATGAAAAAGAGTTCGAAGATTTTGAATCAGAGGCAATCAACAGATGCGAAGTAACCAAATACAAAAAAGATTTAAGAAGAATAAAGAAACCAAAATTTCATTTTGATGAAGTTCAAACGGGACATATTGAGTTAGAAGGGAGACGATCTTTCATCGTTGATAATTATTATGCAGCTATTGACTGTCTTAAAGTGCACTTAAAAAACCGGCAAATTATTTATAATACAGTATAATACAGTTATGGAAACTGTATGAACTAGACGATAGTGAATTTATTAGAAGCAACGCAAAGGAGTTACAACAACTATACGCCACTGATTTAGGAGAAACCTTTGCAGAAGAATGCGTCCATTTGGCGCAGTTTTTAAAATCTGACACCGAGGCCGAGCATTTTATTTCTGCCAGAACCCTTTGGGGTTCTGGCAGAAAAATAAAAACAGAAATAAAATTCAAACCCCAAAGATCATCAACAGTATGCCAAACAAAGCACCGGGCATCGACGGGCTAACTGTGAGGATCTTAAAAGAGGCATGGAAGGTAGCAGCAATGGAGGCAACGAAAATGTACGCCCTGTGCGTGGAACAGGGAGTCTTTCCATATGTTTGGAAAGATGGGAAGCTGGTGGTGATTCCCAAGGGTAACGGTAAGCAACTTACAGATCCTAAGGCTTACCGGCCCATCACTTTACAACCTGTGATGGGCAAGATCCTTGAGCGAGTCATGCTAGACTGTGCTCCGGGCGTCTTTAGTGGGCAATTACCAAACCAGCATGGTTTCGTCAGGGGTAGGTCCACGGTGACGGCCCTCTCGCAAATGCTGGAAATAGCCAACACCACCAAGGCTACATACGTCCAGATAGTACTGATGCACATCTCTGGGGCTTTTTTTTGACAACGCGTGGTGGCCGATGATAATGCTAAAGGCCAGGCAGCAGGGTTGTCCGCCTAACATCTATAAGATGTTGGCGGGCTACTTCGCTGGCAGTCGTGTGGGCATGTTCGTCGGCGGCCGCGTGCGTTGGAAGCGTGGGACCATGGGGTATCCTCAGGGCTCGGTTATGGGGCCGTCGCTATGGAACATGCTCCTTGACGACTCCTTAAGGTTACCTATGCCCAGCGGTGTCACGGCAGTGGCGTACGCCGACGATTTGACGACTGCCATCGAAGCTAACGCCAGGAGCGAGATAGAGCGGAAGGCGGCAATCGTCATGAAGCAATTAACACAATGGGGTGAAAGAAATAGGCTCACATTTTCACCAGCGAAAACAAAAGCGACTATGGTTAAGGGAATTCTAAGCAGGCCTCCGACACTGAAGCTGGCTGGGGCATCTGTTACCCATGTAGATACTACTAGAGTACTAGTAGTGACAATTGACTCCAGCCGCTCGTTTGCACCGCACGCGATAAATATCGGGGAAAGGGCTGCCCGGTTTTTTGGGAAGCTCGCGAAGGTTGTCATCGACCTCTTGGGGTGAGGGGCTATGACTCTCTCATGGTGATATATGCGGGAACCTTTGCAGCGGTGTTAACGTATGCGGCACCTGTGTGGTCCCACCGGGTCTCTTTCCACACAGTAGGTAGTGCGCTTCTCAGGACCCAAAGACCAGCCTTGTTGCTGTTGACCATGGCGTACAGGTCCTCAAGTACGTCGGCGTTACCAGTTTTAGCTGGTGTATTGCCAGCAGACCTGCACGTAGAACTGGTCGGGGAAGAGTTGTTAGAGGCGGATCCGGGGGAGAGCACTGTGGCGAGAAAAGTCAGGACGGCAGCAATTAGAGAAAGAATGGCGGGCAAGTGGCAGGATAGATGGGACAGGTCTGATAATGGTAGAGATTTGTATGCGGTTTTCCCAGAAATACGAACTAGAATAATATCAAACCTGACCACCAGACGTCCCAACTATTAATAGGCCATGGCTGCTTTAGGGGGTGCCTTCGTGACCTAGGGTTAAGTGAAAGCGGATCCTGTTACTGTAGCGCTGGCATCGACGAGTATAGGGACCACGTTATGTGGGAGTGTCCGTTGTACGAGGACATCAGGGAGAGCCTGCTGACAAACATCAAAAGAAAGGGTGATGAGGAGGGACCTGTCTATTTCCCGGATTTGGTAAGTAGTAGGGAAAATTTCAAGTCGTTCAGAGTGTTCGCGCATGCGTGGCACGCAAGACTTCTTCTTCCTCCTTTCCTTCCTTGGAGGATTAGAAAAGGAGAATGGCGGGCAAGTACCGTTAAATGTGACGTCCGCCCTTTCAGGGGAGAGGAGACATAGGGACATGGGATAGAGATAAATAACTTGTAGAGAGTCAAGAAATGCACAGGGAAGAGAGCCTAAGAGCAGACCTTGTGCACCTCTCACGATTCGGCTCTTATGACCAAGACGGTTGGTAGAGCCATGGGTGGTGGTGGGTCGTGTCCCTCAGACTTGTTCACCGACGCTCGAGGCGGACGGACGTGTGCAGCGGTACAACGCGCGCGATCTCGTAATTATTTTAAACGAATTAATTACGCGAACTACACTTTTTATATATCTTATTATTTTACTATGTTGTATTTTTCGTTATATAAACTGGTGTTATAGTGATTAGTGCTTACAATTGTATCTAGACCACAGTGATGGATGTTTTTAATCTAGTGCTACAACGACAGGACGTTTTGCTGGGCTAAGTACCCTTATATTATTAGTTATAAGTTTATCCTGTATTTTGACAATTTTCTTTTGTTATTTATTAGTAAGTAAGCAATTTAGTTTTAGCTATACATATTTAAAACATTGTAAACAGACAATGAGGCATGCACGTGGCGACCGCGTGGTATTAGGTAAGGTTAGCATAGTCAATAGTGTTACGCGCTCGGCAGTTGGCAGCGACCGCTGTCATCTGTCAGTTACGATTGATAGTTCGGTGACATTGACACTTGGCGTTTGACGTTGTCAGTTGTCAATTGGTAGAAAATACTAATGTTGCCATTATAAACTTTGAAATTAGTGTGTGGTGCGATGGCCGATCGCGGTAAACCACCTAGGGAGAAGGGAAAAGGCGGAGTACCAAGGAACTGGGATCTCGAGCTACGTAAGCAGAGATCTCAGGAGAAGATTGAGGAGGAGCTCGCCACCTTGATCAGAGAAGGATGAGAATGAGAAGTTGCTTCTGCAGGCCGAGATGGAGAAGCGTAGGTCGGACGAAGGTATCATGGAGGAAGGTTTTAGGCCTCGTACCTCCTTGGCTAGGACACCACCGGGGGGGTTCTCGGCGGTTCCATCATCATTGGCTGATTTTAGTGTGGAGACAACGGCTACGACTTTGGCTATGCAGCTGTCCGGGGATGTGGATACGTCGGAGG
>NJDD01001468.1:39400-49823 GCA_002245505.1 Calephelis nemesis | reverse complement strand
GACGTCAGAGGATACCAAATGTAAGTTGAAGGCTGTATTGAACCCAGAGAAAATTGGGGTACCGGTGACAAAATTGAACAAGGTCGGGAATGCAGGTGTTATTCTCAAGACTGCCCGTAGCGAAGCGACAGAAAAGATCAAAAAAGCCATCCCAGGAATGCTTAAAGTGACGGAGCCAAAGGTTAGGAAACCACTGGTGGTATTGATGACGATGGACGGCAACCCAGGCTTCGAACATGTGGCAGATTGCCTAGTCGAGCAAAATTGATAAATTTATAACGAAATCACACTTTTTAGTACAGAGTGGCGACATTTATTTTGTATGTTTGTTAACATTATCTATGAACTGCCATAGTATTGTCTGTTAAACTTGATGTCTTTGTACCCTCAGTTTTTAATAAAACACTCTCTCTGTGAAAAGTCAACGAGCGTTTCATTAGGTTATGGGCCCAGTCCGCGTATTTTATAAAAAATCATTAGTTTTTGTATAGTGAAATGGCAAGCAGTTACATCGTAAATGTTCCTAAGCTCAAGGGACGTGAGAATTACGACGAATGAGCGTTCGCCGTAGAAAATTTCTTGATTTTGGAAGGTGTCGATATCAACAAGAAAGATGACAAAGCAGCAACTAGCGTCGAAGATCAGAAGGCATAAGCGAAGTTAGTAATGACTATCGATTCATCCTTGTACGTGCATATCAAGTGTGAAAAAACGGTGCATGGTGTTTGGACGAGGCTAAAATCCCTATTTGATGATTTCGGGTTCACACGCAGAATCAGTTTGTTGCGGAGTCTTATTTCAATTAGACTGGATAATTGTGAGTCAATGACGGCGTACATAACTCAGCTCATAGATACGGCGCATAAATTGAGAAGAACCGGCTTCGACATTAACGAAGAGTGGGTAGGATCATTATTGTTGGCGGGAGTACCCGACAAGTTTTCGCCAATATCTATCGAACATTCCGGTATCGCCATTTCCAGTGACGTCATAAAAACAAAGCTAATGGACATGAGTGACAATGTTGGCAGTACTGAAACGGAAAGCGCATTTTTATCGAAAATTTGGCAGTGAAAAAAGTTTAGCAAGGTATACGTCAAATCGACCTGTCACTGTCAAAGTGATTAAGTGCTACAGATGTAAACAAACCGGCCACTATAAAAATCAGCGCCACAATTAAAGGAAAAGCAAGTTAATGCGTTTAGTGTAGTCTTCCTTAACTGTAGTTTTAGTAAAGACGAGTGGTATATTGACTCGGGAGCCAGCAATCACATGATGATACGCCAGGAAAATGTAAAGAATACGTCGCATAACCTACCAACAAAGGAGATTATAGTTGCAAATCAAGCAACTATACCAGTGTTGTGATCAGGAGATACACAGATTACAACTGTTGTTCAGGATTTAGAACACAATATTGTGGTAAAGGATGTGTTATGTATATCAGATCTTACAACTAACCTTTTGTCTGTCAGCCAGCTGATAAAGCATAGTAACAAAGTGAGTTTCCAAAAGGAACATTGATACATCAGAAATCACCAGAATGAGTTGATCGGCATAGCAGAGTTGGTGAATGGAGTGTACAGACTTAACACCAGGTCAGTGTTTGTGTTAGCGACTTTAGCTAGAACAGCCTCAGCTATGATGTGGCATAGAAGATTAGGCCACATTAACAGTGCAGATTTGAATGCAATGAAGAATGGTGCTGTAGAAGGTTTAGTGTATGACAACAAAGCCGATATCAGCAAATACAATTGCACAGGTGTGTTGCGAGAGTAAGCAGAGTCGACTACCTTTTCCCGCGAGCTGTCACACATGTGACCAAATTGAACGAATACAGTTGATTACGAAAGTAATTTTGGTGATATAAACAAAAATTAATCGAGTTTGAAACCGTTGTACTTAACACTACATAGAAAGTAGCGCCATCTATCGACACAGTAAAGAACTTAACACTACATAGAAAGTAGCGCCGTCTATTGACACAGTAAAGAACTGTAATAATTCATCATTAAATGATTCTTTACTTAGTTTAGATATATGCCGAAAGATTGCGCCATATACATCATGGATGCTAATAATGTAACTCTGAGAAAACCACTACAAAGAAGAAATTCTGACACAGATGTGTCTCATATGTTTTCATTAGATACAATTTTAGATTCTACATGCTCTGAAGGACTGGATCTATCAATAAAGAGTGTTCCTTCAATTTCGGTCCAATATATAACTCAAATTGAGGAGTTAAACACTAACTAGAGGTGCTACAAAGCGAAAATCAAAGCGCCCACGAAGAGATCATTAATCTAAATTTCGAGTGCACTCAACTAAGAAAAAGAATTGGGAGATAAAACAAACAAATACAATTCCTGAAAACTATATCTAGTACTGCTATCCCTAGTACACCATTGACCACCACATCAACACACAGACCTACGACACCAACTTTAAAAAGCCTCAATAAACTACGTATGCACATTAGTCGTCTCTCTCCAATCAATAGCGGCGCCTCCTCTAGCGCATTTACATGCTCAAATGAAACACCAAAAAGTATACCACACGAGTTATTGAGTCGACGGCAAAAAACCCCTGACAAGTTGTCTCAGAGGGAGTCTGAAATTGCCGATCGTCAGGTGTCCGTAGCAACACCACAAAAAACTAAAAATAAAGAAATATTAAATCAGAAAATTTGTTCAATGGATGATAAACGCGAATCCCCCTTCATAACCCCAGACATCTCACCTGATAAGCATACTGTAGATCAAACCAACCAGGAAATATCAAATTAGTACAAGAAGCCGCCCCCGAAGAACCCAAACCAAAAACAAACCATGAACTGGGGGGTTAGAATGTGCACTTTCGTCTCGGCGCGATCGCGTCGTTTCGCTTGGACGATGCGTTTCGTTTCAAAACGTTATCGTTTTTTATAAAGCTAGAACAATCATAACTTGAAGCGATATCGTGTAAACGAAGGGTAATGACCGAATTTGTATGGAAAAACAAAATTTTGTCTATGACGACACGACTTAAAACACGTCAATATCAAATTTTTATTTGTCAATTGTCAGACGTCTAACGTCTATCGCCGACGTCACGTTTTGTTTGGCACGAACGTTCTACGCTTTTTGAGTTTGACATTTATAAGCGGCCCGAAACGAACGTTCGTTTCAAGACGACGGTGGTTCATTCTAACCCCCCTGCATAAACTCTACAGAGACAAATACACAGACTCAACAACAAACTACTGCCAAGATGAAAAATAAGAAAACGTGTACACCAAATACAAATGAAATCTGTAGAAAAGTGAGACAAAAAGTATTGATTCTGGCAGACCATCGCAGAAGAGGCATGCAACAATTACTACAAAAATTATTGGGTGAAGACACGTGTGTCACTTGCTTCTCAAGTTTGTTCCGATCCGATCTAGATCCGATCTCAAGTTTGTTTCTGATTCGTATTCGATTCTGATCCGAACTCGATTTAAATCGGTACGCCCGAGCAAATACGAATCGTTTACGAGGATCGAGTTACGTTCTAGTGTTATCAGCATTGTTTAGTGTATCCGGTTGATTACGTCACCACAAAATGCTCTTTGTCTTTGATTAAATAATTTTTCTTTTATTAACAATTTTTATTTTTATCATTTTGGCCCTCAAAAAGTAAAACAATAATGTTTAATTGAACGTTAAAAGCTAAAATGTACACGAATACATGTGTATTGTATTTATTTTCTGGGACTAAAAAACGATCATAAACAATATAAATGCATAATGTGAAACTTGTATATATTCAGTCTATGCTACAAGCTGTCAAATGTCAAAAAATTGTAAACAAAGCGCGTTGTTGTTCGAAAATATTTTTTTGCAATGCTTTGAAAATTATTAATAATGGATATACGTTATAAAGTGTTCTCCAATATTTAACTTTCATAGCCAGCTAATCAATACGAGATATGTTGTGTAGCAGGCAAAGGCATAAACTATTTTTTGCAGATAAAAGCTACCATTAATTCTAAAATTATTGTAAATGCACTTGCTCTGGTGCTTGTACTAGTAACTTTGAAAGTATTTTCGTAAAAAGAATGTGTCACCTATTGCTAGTATAAAGACACTTGTGTAATTTCTAGAAGAAAACACTGGAATTAAGTTTCTCATTTGTCATCATTCCTATGGTAAGTTTAATTTATTTACCTTTAATAATTATAAAGTACTTGTAACTTGTTAGCTAGACAGCTAGCTAGGTTAGATCAATGAAAAGTATTATTTGTATGTACAGTACACCAGCAGTTCTCCACAATTTTGCACAAGAATGTCTTTATTTGAGGCCTATAAAATCAAAGGCAGCTAAACGCCTTAATGTCGTAAAATGAGTTCTCTATAGCGCCATCTAGTTTAGTTATTTCTACACGCTTTAATGTTTTGATTTTACTAACAAATGCAGCTAAATTCCTAGCAAATTCAGTTCAAAAGTTGATATTGGCATCAAAGACATCTACATGCCAATCAATAAGAATCAAAAACAGCTAAGAATTACGCCTGGCAATCAGGGAGCAAGATTTCGTAAAAACATCATGGCCATTTTGCGAATGTGTCGTCCAGTTTCTGGCGTAATTCTTTTGTTTCTATTGAATTGCGTGATATTTTTTGCTACAATTCGAATTTGGATAACCATGGAGGTCCCTGTAACAAGTGCAAGTGCGGGCAAGGCTCGTAAAAGAACAAGAAACCCAGAGAATTGGAAAGCTAATATTGCTAAGAAGAAAAGGTTAGTGATGTGCCTACACGTTTTTAATTACAAATACCCACTTTTAGAATATGTTAATACTGCAGTAAAAAAATGACCATATCTCACGCCTGCAAGTGTTTTTTTTGCCGTGGGGCCTCTCCGCTTATTTATTTAGTAAGTTATATAAACAGACCAGGCACAGAGAGCGTTATTCACTATAGAGACAGACACTTAGACAGTCGATAACAGGTTTTTCACAAGACTTGGCACATTCATGTCAATCTTGTTATAACAATATTCGAACCACGTAAAATATGATTTCACTAGGTGGTAGAGTTTAGTAGCGACTCGCTCGGATTGGTACCACCGCCTTACCTATTCCTGCCGCCATAACGTCATGACGTGTTCCGGTTCCGAGGGTAAGGTAGCCGGTAAACTTACTTTTGCTCGAGGCCTAACATCCCGGCCCCAGGTAGGCAACGCATCATTACCACCTTTGGTGTCTCTAGCCGGCGTGAATTTCTTACCATCAGGAAATCCGTCTGCTTGTTTGCCTTCCAATAACATAAAAAAAATTGTACGAGTCACGGAGGACTAATTCCTCAGTGCGATTAAGTTCATTGACTCCGTTTGGAATGTTTCTTCCGTTGGATGACCAGCTCGTAGCCAGGGGGTACCCGCTTCAGGGCTAGCGAAAGATTTCTCTTTTGTGCGCGTACAAACTTATAACAGTCGTCACTCTTGTAAACGTGGAGATAGTGCTTGGTTTCATTGCGTTCAGTCATCACCGCCAACTTAGGTCCGTCGTCAATGATTTTTTCAATTAATTTAGCCATTTGTTTATCTTTCTCTATCATCAGAGAAATCAACTCGGAAAGTTGGTTTTGACTGATTTGCGAAGAAACGTACGCGCCCGTTTTCCTGATGGTAGGCAACACTTCCTCGTAAACGAAGTGCATAATTTTTTTTGCTTGCGATTTGTTTGAGCGCCCTAGTAGAATCAGAATCAGAATAGTGTTTATTCACATGAACCATACAAGTGGTATTTATGCGCGTCGACATTTTTTAAAACTACCACCGGATCGGTGTAGAGCGTAGATACCGGGTTCTGATACAAAAAGCGTCTTCGGATGCCAGTTTGGTGGCGTTTCAAGATGGACCGTGAACGGGCCCAACTTGTTCCATGAACATTTCCATCTATCTGGAACAATACTATAAGCTTTTTTAACATTCTCATAGCCCAAGAGCAAAGCAAACTCTTTTAGTTTACAATAAATATTATTGTCCTTTGTGATGTACGCCCAACATTTGGAATCACTGCCCTCGTCGCCGAGTGTGGCCAACGGAAAATTAAAACGTTGCAAAGACATGATACTCTCTTAAACTATAGCATTTTTTCTATTTTACAGGTACATGCCAAAGAAAGCTCCAGAACGAATAATTTGTTCAAATAAAAATAAACATCTAAAATGTTCAAACTTGACAATGACTGATATTATGAATTTTCACCGTTCGTTTTATTCCTCAAATAAACGGAGTGATCAAGATGCTTTGATACTAAAGTGCTGTAAAACGCAGAAGGTAAAAAGAAGGCGTCCTACCAAAGGCATAAGATTGGGTAGAGATTTTAATATAAAGTATAGTGTTTTCAGAGCTCGCAATAATTGTGTTCCTGTTTGCCAAAAAGCGTTCCTGAATATACTTGGCATTACAAAATATCGTGTAGAGTATGCTTTGAAACATTTATTTTATACAGGGAAAATTGCCAAGGAACGACGAGGGGGTAATCGTAAAATTAATAAATTTAAAGATCAGAAGGAGTCCATTCTACATTACATTATGAAACTAAAATGTATCGAATCACATTATTGTCGATCATCTTCTCAAGAACTAAAATACCTACCTTGAGTATAAACAAGCTGTATAAAATGTTTAGAGGCGAAAATCCCCAATCTCCTGTTAAACAATCATACTTCCACCATATTTTTAATAGAGAATTTAATTTAGGTTTCGGTACCTCTAGTACTGACGTCTGCTCGACTTGTATTGCATTAACTGAGAGAATAAAAAAAGAAAACGATAGAATCAAAAAAAATGATTTAATGATTGAACTAAGAGTGCATAAATTACGAGCAAAGGCGTTCTTCAAAATGCTGCAGGAGCAAAAAGACGATATGATAACATTCTCCTTTGATTGCCAGAAAAACAATCCACTGCCTCGAATTCCAGACCAAAGTGCTTACTACAGTCGCCAATTTTACTTATATAACTTTACTATTGTGCATGGATCCTCTAAAGACAAGCTTTATAAAAACACAACCTTTGCATATACCTGGACTGAAAACGAATTTGGTAAAACAGCTAATCAAATAGCATCAGCCGTCTACGATCGATTAAATAAAACAAATCTATCAGGGATCACTATCATACGCTTATTTGCCGACGGATGCGGTGGACAAATTAAAAATAGCATAATGCTAAGTATGTTATCTAAATGGTTATTGGAAAATGTCACTGTCAAACGTATTGAAATAATATTTCCCGTAACAGGGCATAGTTTTATGCCCCCGGACAGAGTCTTTGGCAATATAGAAAAAATTCTAAAGAAACGAGAAGTAATCATTCAACCAGAAGAATATAGCGACATCATTTCAAGTTATGCAACGGTCACGAATCTAAGGGATATTATTATGTTAGACTTCAAAAGAGCTACTCAAGAGGTTTTTAAACCGACAGCGAAATGGCCATTCAAAATAACCGAATGCAAAAGATTCATTTTAAAGAGATCAAAGATCTTAAGAAACGTACTTATCCGCGGTGAACCATTTTATAATTCGGACACCAATAAAGGCTTTAATGTCTGCAAAACTGGCAAACATACAAGCATGCTTCAACCTATCAGCATTTCAACGGGAGTGCCTGTGACACAGGCTAAAATAACGGATGTTGAGAAATTGTTGGCAAAACATTTTGGATTAGAATGGCAAGAAAGAGACGACTTAAAATTTTATTTAGGTATTATTAAAGGGCCATTTATTGAAGGAAATCAAGATTTAGAAGAAAGTTTTTGTGAGGGAATAGCAAAGGTATCGCCAGTCTTAAGAATATAATAAGCACAAAATAATGAAAGCTATTATCACATACCTGATTAAAAAAATTGATTAAAATTTATAAAAATAATATAGTTGTTTTTACTGTATCGAATGTATCTCTTTATTATTGAACATCACTAATCCGAAGCCGCCATTTTGAGTTCAAAATGGTGGCTGTCATTATCAAACTCAGTTATATCCATTTACTCAGAATCAAACATAACTATGTCCTGTAGTTGTAATCAAAGACAGCTAAATGCAATTTTATTTTCACTCTGTACTCAAATATAAAGGGAGTTTTATTACTTAAAATTTAGATTATTAGTATTATTCTCATTCTTTATGACTGCGGCCCATAATGCCAAACTTCTGCCAAATGGAACAACCTTATGTAATCAATAAATGATTTTGCTAATGCAATAATTACAGGTGTTAACTTATCCCGTTATAAAACCTTTAAAATAATTTCCAAATTAATTTACATATATTTGTATTGTACACTGTATTTGCCTTTCCGTAAAACTTGTTATGTTATAGTTTTATTTTTCATAGTTTATTTTTTGTTAGTAACCCTAAGCCAATGTATTTCAATAGTTGCTTTTAGAAATTATGTTATATTTGTATTTTTAATAAATCAATTAATTTTTTTTTGTTCTTTAATTTAAAGTAAAATACTAAGCGCTGTAGTATTTTAACAAAACCAAAGCAACACAAGGCTTGCCCGATGGTAAGAGATAGCCATGACCTATACACCACCTTAAATGTACAGGTGCCCTTTGGCCAGAATGCCTATTTTGAAAGTCTACTGGCTACCCAACCTTTCGGGCCGGAACCTGACAGTAATTGTGGCAGCGAGAATAGGCAAGGCAGTGGATCACTAACCTTGCAAGTTGTTGCACAATGCTTTACAATTATTTCTTTTTAAATTCGGATACTATTTCTTTATGGAGTTAGATAGCAAAGAATCGCATAGATCTCCTTAATGGTAAAATACACACAATTAATATAGGCACCGAAGACGGTTATGGCGCTTTTCCAGCTCAAGGCTAAAACGGTGAGCATCTTACTTCAATTCACCCTCAACTGGAACACGACATTGGCGAGCACTGACGCCGTGCTAATTAACACTGATATCAAAATACAACTTGCGAAATAAATATAGCTTCGTCTAGCTGATTTCTTTATATAAGGTGGTAAGTCTGCAACCAATACTGCAAATAATTCTTTCAATCGCCCGCAAGTTATAACGACTCATTCTTAACATATTTCTTCTCGCACGTAAGTTCACTCGATTTGCTTCATCAAGGACATTATAAAATGCAACAAGAAGAGCGAACATAACTTGTACTTTTAGATAATGCACAAGTAAATGACAAAACAACACCACTCGATCCTACAAAAAGTACCTTTTATTGTATCGAATTATTTGACGTTTATTTTCGATCCAGAAACTCGATTCACGAATGTCAGATGGAGTGAGGAGTACGCATTTTTCGATTCTAACGAATTTTTCGATTTACATTAATTCCAATTCGAGCCACAGTTCGATTGTGCGCTAGTGTCAACTATAAGAGTATTAATTGACGTAAATTCGAAACAAACTCGATTGATTTAGAACTCGAAGCTGTCGGGAGTAAGGCTCACTCGGGATCACTGCTCGAACTCCATCTACAAATACCAGTTAAAGCTAGTCAATCAGAAATATATTCCTCAAAAAGTTTTTTCCTCACTTTTGAAAAGTGACAATATCCGGCTGTGATACGACATCTGCATTTTACAGGAGGGGCAAAGATCAAGTACAAATAGCTTGTCTTCCTCCAACCTCAGTAGCTGCTCTTCAACATTTTGTCGGATATATTACCACGTTCCACTGTGACTTGGTAATCAGCTAGACCCAACAGATTGAGATTGAAAATTATTCGTTAATATGTGGAAACCAATTTAAACTATGCTTCCACCTAGGCGGCAAAAAATCAATTTTTTGCAACTCTAAAAAGCGATGCTATGATAAATGTGGTTGCAAATAAATTGGATTATTTTGTACTCTCTGAGAATTCATTCGATACTAAAGAAGAGACATGCGATACCTATTTCGTTGTTGATGCAATTCACTTGTACCCAGGATGAAGAAGAAGATGAAGCAATTAAAGTTAATGAATGCAGTGAATAAATATTTTATCTCCTGTTTTTTAATTTCAATCGTAACAGCGCTACGTACACTACCTCAGAGGTGGCGTGGTAAGGTGTGCATATTGTGTGACGTTCGCAATGTTTTGAATCATTGTTACTCTCAGTAACGGTGGCTTTTATTTTATGGTCAACAATTATTTATGTCTGAGGTAATTTTGCAACAAAACGTATCACTTTGAAGAAAATCGCGAAATCGGATCCCCGTGTTGGTCCGGGCTCCTTTGTAGAATAGACCATCTGCCTTCGTGCCAGGCAGCTCGTAAAAGGCGAGCAAAGGCTTGCCGTCACTAACACCGTGACATCTGACTAGGTGGTAGAGTTTCGAAGCGACTCACCCGGATGGGTACCACCGCCTTATCTATTTCTGCCGCCATAACGTCATGACAGACATGACATGTTCGGAGGTTTTTTTTTTT
>NJDD01001468.1:15433-30157 GCA_002245505.1 Calephelis nemesis | reverse complement strand
ATTTCAGTTATGGTCAGCATATTGCAAATGAATTGAGGAAATATGACAATCACACTTTAATATATGTCAAACAGGCAATAAATAATATCATTTTTGAGGCCGATTTAAGCAAATACAGTCCAGTTTATGGATATACAACGCATCAAGGGGCTCAAAATTCCTTAACCTCGACTTCAACTTTAAATATTGATTCCTTGGCCACAACGCCGTCTCCAAATAATGTAAACAATGAGGAATAGTTAAATAAAGACAACTATTTAATAATGTGTTTTTTACTCAACTTTACCCAATCTTTTAAAACATCACTGATAGCATCACAAACCTCCGGGACTATCCTAGATATAGATTGCTTTGAAACTCTAAATAGATACTGTAAGCTAGTATATGAGTCCCCGGTGGCTAGAAATCTTAAGGTTATAGCCAGCCTCTCTGTCACAGTAATAGCTTCGCGAAACTGGGTATCCATTTTTTTCACTTTTGGCTCAATTAAGTTTTTCAAGTGATTAAAATCTTCTGTTGACATTCTTGTAAAGTGTTTAATTGTGTCTTCAACCGCTTCATGCTGCATATCTATCATAAGTTTCACTCCATACTGCATCCTTTTTCGGTACAACTCTTTCATCCACCAACGCACTTTTCGTTTATGTTTTTTCTTCTGTATAATACTGTAAATAACTATAAACACTGCTGCTGCTCGTGCACGACTGGCCTGCATGTTGAACGACCGAACACTGGAACAGTTGCCACGCGCGCCATGCGCGCTTAGTTGATATCATTCAAATATTTGGAGCGCGTTCCGTAGAACGCACTCCTTGGCGCGGGTGTTCATGGCACGCGCGCCAGGAGCGCATAATGGATACGCGGCTTAAAGGTGATTGCATATTGATATGCTTCCCATCTATAGCGCCCAAACAATGCGGGTAGCTGAATCCTTCTGAAACGGACATCCATTCGCTCGCAGATTCAGGCATCTGAAATAAATAAAAAATAAACTGATATCACTTTTTTACTACAGGATTCGTCATCGACACGTGACTACGAAACAGAGGCAGAAACTGACTTCAATCGTCCCGGTATTGAAAGTGACACATCTCAACATGGGAATACGAGTGCTAAATCAAAAGTTACTGCTCTTCCAACTCAAAAGCGCCATTCGAAAAATCCACCAGAGTTATCAGAGGCCAGCAAGGAGGTGGCAAATGCTTTTGGCACATTAAACAGTGTGCTTGATAATAAAACTGCAAGACATGATGATGATTGTGATCTATATGCTAAATTTCTTGCCACGAAATTAAGAAAATTTCCAGAATATGAAAGACAAGAAATTATGTTAGAGATTGATAGCATGTTGATAAAAAGACGTCGAGGTAGCCAAAATACTATTACTGATTCTACTAATATGAATCGTTCATCCTCCTCACAAAGTTCTTATCGCACAAACTGGTCTCTCTCATCTCCTTCACCACACTACCGACCCAACTCAGCACAGTCCATCCTTCCAACTTACGTTACTATTCCCAATCAATCTCCGCATAACCCATCCCATTCACCCCATTACGTTTTTAATGAACCCCAAACTCAACGTATTCGGATATTGTCTAATGATAAAATATATTCACAATCACAACTAATGCAGCCTTCATCTGCTCAAAGGCTACAAACAGCATCTCCAGAACTACCTGTTGAACTTCATTTACCAGAATTATCTGATAGAACGTACAAAACACAAATGATTGTTTCATGATTAAGTAATTGTAAAAAATAAATCTACATGATAAAATAAAGACTGTTGTATTTTGAAACTCTAGAACTATTTTGTAACTCTTTTTTTATAAACATTAATAAATAATACATTCATAACATGAAGTTTTACTTACTTTAATCATATCTTGCAAAACATCATTGAGTGCCAAACAGACTTCAATTATTATGTGTGAGATAAGTGAACTTGATATTTTAAATAGGTAGTGTAAGCTTCTGTAGTCATCTCCAGTAGCTAAAAATCTCAATGTCAATGCAAGTCGTATTTTTGTTGGTACAGCTTCCTTCCAAGTAGTATCTTGCTTAGAAATCATCGGAGAAATTTTTTGTAGCAGGTATTCAAAATAAGTGCATGACATTAGAACGAAATTATCGAACTCCCCAGATGGTTCTGCAAGAATCTCGGCAAGCTGTTGATTCATAGTCTCTCTAAAAACAAAGAAATATTAATAAAGTTAGTATGGACATAGTAATAATTAGTTGCTTATAATTACCCCATATCAAAATTTTAGGAAGTCAGTCGATGTCTCATTCATAACAAGTTTCTTTATGGAATCAATGTCGAAATATCAAAAAAATATTATTTTTTCCATACAAATCCAATCAGCTGATCGAGTCTATTTTTACCCACGACGGTAAAAATCTCATCGAAAAAGAATAAAATAACTCAAAACCCCCGACTTAACTTAGATGTAGCGATAACAATTTTACTATAAGTAAAACATAACCGAGATTTTATTCTTTTTCGATGACATTTAACTGTCGCGGGTTTTTTTTTAATGTGACACTGACCTTCTAACTTTTTGCAAAATTATTACCAGCCTGTATATCAATAATAACTAATAACACATATATGTACCTCGTTCTATTCCGATGAATAGTCATCATCCACCACCTTCTTTTGCGCCACTTTTTTAGTCACTCTACTTTGGTGCACATGTACGTAATAATTAAACGCACTATATAAATAAATTGCCGCGGCTGCAAGAACTTCTACGTCCATCTTTGAAGCGCCAATGCAGAATGAGCAGTAAGCCAATGTGTGAACAGGAATCTTGGTTTCCATCATTTTTGCCCAACACATTGGCCCAACACCTTGGCCCCATGTGTACAGCCGGCTTAAAATATATTTATGCGTTGAGCACGTGATACCCTCATGTTCAAATTGTTTGGCTGTTGACTATGAGTGATTTTAGAGTTATACATATCCTTATTTGTTTTCACTAATTATTTCAGTGGCAATACTTTTACGTTTCTTTATTAACCGACTTCAAAAAAAGGAGGAGGTTCTCAATTCGTTGCGATATTTTTTTTTATGTATGTTCAGCGATCATTTCTAAACGGCTCGACTAATTTGCAAAATTCTTTTTTTATTTGAAAGAGAAAGCTCCACAGGTGGTCCCATAGAAAGGAACTCAGGATCTGATGATGGGATCCTGGAAAAATCGAGGGCATTTCTGAAAAAATATGAAAGCACAGAATTTTTGTTGACTTTTTATCAATTGAGAGGGAATAAAAATCGTAATTTTATGATGATGAGCTGATGATGGAGAGCATTCCTAATGAAGGACATTTTCAGCGATTACTCTAAAATGGCCGGTTTGATTTGGACAGTCCTTTTTTGTTTGGAAGGATGTACCTCGCAGTTAGTCTCATGGGAAGGAAGTCAGGATCTGATAATGGCATCCTGGTGAAATCGAGGGCATTCCTGAAAAAATGTATGGAAGCACGGAGTTTGTCTTGACTTTTTGTCAATTGAGAGGGATTTTACGTATAAAATCGTCATCTTATGATGATGAGCTGATGATGAAGAGCATCCCTAATGATGAATATTTTCAGCGATTACTCGAAGACAGCTTGTCCGATTTGGATAATTCTTTTTTGTTTGAAAGGGTAGTGTCATGACAAGGAAGTCAGGATCTGATGAATCATGATCTGATGGTTCCATTCATTTTATAATTATTCTAATTGTAGGTTTAGTTGTACAGATATATTAGGTTAGTTACCTACGTAGGTCGTACGTAATTGTTCGTGGTTGGATTGATTAGTATTTAGTTTTTAAGGCACCGACTTCAAGTGCTAGATAAAAAATAAGAAATTGTGTAGGTATTAGGTATAATATTAGTTAGGTATTAGAAGAGTATCAATTAGGGTAGGTAAGTAATTAAAATAAGTGTTTATTCATTGGTTAGTTTCGTCGATATCTTTTGTTGTGGTCTTGTAAATATTTTTGGGTAGGATATAGTTTGTACACATAATATAACAAATTATTTCATCCTCTTTAGTTCTAGAGAGTTTTTGAAGGCGGTTTTCTTTTTTGTTTAAAAATAATTTTATTTTATGTTTATAATGTTATAAGACTAAGGCCGATTTCGTAGTTTATATGTCAGAGAAAGTTCCTATTTTGTTGTGAAAAAAATTTATACAAAAGATATCGAAATTTCTGTTATGGCAAATAGAGTAAAGTTTTTGGAGGCAAAAAATGATTATAAATTTGAAGACGTTGCGCATTATTTGAAAAGCTGCATAAAAATACGGCAGTTAGTCGGCTTCCTTGGAACGTAACTGCTGATGTCATCAGTCGAGAAAAATGTAACATTCCTAAACAATAAATCGATTTTATGTAAAATGTTATCCATGGCCCTAATGAATTGTCATCAGAAACAATTCGGAAAACTGAAAGTTAAATTACATCAATACGTAGTGATATTATTTATGTTGTAATAAGGGGCTTTAACCAACTCTCGGCGAGTAATCATGATACTCAATAGGCACGGCCATACGATTGTATATAATTTGGCTGAAGAACTGGAAACTGAAATGACTTATACGTCGATCCATGATAACAAAATTATACCAAAAGGCATCACTGCAGCAAATGGATTTAGCACACACATAGCATTCGACAGTTTGACCCCTTCGTAGACACAATCTCTGGAAGAGACACAATGCATGACACAGTTGGAATTATTCATCAATTCCTAAGTGATTTAGATTATGGTGAAGCTACAACCGCATCAGCATCAACGGTAAATGACAACTTAATGGAAAAGGGCTTTAACGTAAGAAAAAGCGTTTTAATAAAATATCACGGTAAATTCGACCATATTATTCTAAATCGAAGTCAAGTATGCAGCTGATTACAGCAGATTTTTTTACCAATACAGTGGACTTATACAGGTGCTACAGAAATAGCAACAGATAATATCGGTATCAAGAATAGATTCTCTTCCAATGTGGTTGGGTTTACTGTTTGATATCAATTAATAACAGTGGAAAGAAAAATATTAAGTATTTACCTCCAATAAGTTATTCTCTAACATCTTATGCAATAGTCAACGAAAGATTAAACATGACTAAAGCAATTGATGAGAAGTTGATTTATTTTTTGCGTTTAACCAGCCTAATTATGCCAGATGGTCCTTTTGAGCAATTTGATCAATTCATATACTAAAAATTCATCCTTGGTATCTGAAATACGTCAAGCCGCCTTTGGAATCAGGCGGAATACAGCAAAATTTTGCTCGACGGTTGACATGACACTTGAGCAGACCATTAATATCGATACTAGTTATCAATTGTCTGATAATTTTGCCGTACCTAGACCCAATATCAGCACGTCAAAGATAGGCGCTCAATCATAGCATTAGGGGCGATGATATTAACAACTATCAAACAAAATATTGGATTAACGAAAAAAGATGATACTTGCAAAAAATTAAAGTTATGAAAGAAAAAAACATCTTGTTGTTGTTAAAAAAGGCGATACTGCCTTTACGCAACACTTAACCCATATGCCCCTACGTATTTAAAGAAGAGATTTAAATTTTGCAATACTGAGGTAAAATTTTTATTTATTTATTTATTAATAACTTTCCCTAACATTACAGGCCATCTTAACCTAACGCGATAGCGTAGCCATCCTTAAAACTAAACTAGTTATTATATATTTCATAAAAACAGCGATACATAATTATTACTAATATCAACCAAGTTGAGCCAACACGTATCACCGTTGAAATAATTGCTGGTCTTTACTACTTTCATCATTCATTCGTCATTTAATCTGATTTTTTATGCCCCAAAATTTTGATAAAATTGCAAGAGCACTACTTACTTGCCTGAGTGCTGTTCCCAATAAAATAGATCACCAATTTGGAATAGCAAATATTTGATTCATGTAAATAATTAACATATATGTTATGTTAACATATGTTATATAAAAACATATAAAATTAAAGGAATTAATAAATTTCCATCACTTCCTCATTCTGTTATACTCAAAGAAAATTACGAAAGCGTTAAAACGGTCCTTCAGGTTTTTAAATATGACGAGTACGCCTGGCCAGGGATAGGGGATTTCAAAATGGTTGGTTTTTTGATGGGACTGCAAAGCGGATACACTAAATATCAGTGTCACCTTTGTTTATGGGATAGTAGAGCCAATGCTCTTCACTACTAGCAGCACTCATGGCCTAAACGGAGCGAGTTTTAAATCGGACAGCATAATGTCGAAAATAAACCAATTATGGAGCCTGATCGTGTTTTAATGCCTCCACTGCACATAAAATTAGGTTTTATGAAACAGTTCGTAAAGGTTCCTCAAGATTCTGAGGCCTTTCAATATTTGAAATCATTTTTCCCGAAATTGTCAGAGGCTAAAATTAAAGCTGGTATTTTCGTCGGTCCACAAATAAAGAAAAAAAATTGTGTGTGTACTTATGCACACGCGTTAGAAGTTATACTTCTTCGGCGTAATAAGATAAAAATCTTTTTAAAAATTTTATCTTTTGCCTTATTTTACATTTGTAGACAAAATGACACTAACCATAGAAAAAAGGTATTTAATACATTAAAAGTTTTATTACAATGCATTATTTAGAAAATAAATTTTATTTAATATTTAATAAAAACTAAAATGTTATCTATAGCTAACTTCATCATGTCGGTTATTCGTGACGAAGTGCGCGCACAACGTAAAAATTTACTCTCATCATTTTTTCCTAACGCGCCAAAAGAAGTATAACTTCAATAATGGCGAGTGAAAATTTTTAGAGCTTCTGAGTACCCATGAGAAACAAACGTGGCTCAGCCTTAAAGCAGTTATCGACAACTTCCTTAAAAACAAAAGGGCTGAGAATTACAAGGAGGTTATTTCTAATATGCTTGACAGCTTCAAAGTTATGCGTTGCAGAATGTCACTTAAATTGCACATGCTACATGCGCGCTTGGATAAATGTATAAATAACATAGGTAAATAAATTATATTATAAATAATACATAAATTTATAAATAACATTCAGAAGAGCAAGGGGAACGCTTCAATCAGGATATCATGAACTTTGAACAACGTTATCAAGGACAATATAATGATGGCGCCCGACTGACCTTCACACTGCCCTGTCACACTGGTGTGACGGTTAAGAAATATTTTTCCTAACCCTCACATTAGTGTGAACGATAGGAAAAAGATTTCCTTATCTTCATACTGTTCAGATTTAAATGTTTTTACCTTTACGTTCCTACCAACAATCTGGATTAACCTTCACACTGCTCTTTAATCAATTGTTATACTGTTTTATGAATTTTTTTTTTCAAAAATAGCATAAAAGTAGAATAAATGCTGTCGAAATGAGCGCTACGGAAAAACTAGTGTTTAAGCTAGCTGACCGTATTCGGGGGCCAAAGCCCAAAAGTTAGTTTGAAAGATGCCATGCTCCGTTGGTTCAGTCATGTGAAACGAAATGAAATTTGAAAGATTGACAAAGCAGATATACAATGCGAAAGTCAATGGATGTAAATGGGATGGTACCTGGGGAGACCTAGGTTGACATTAATTTACGATCAAAATGGTTGAGTTTTATCTGAGTCTCCGAAATATATAGTACACTCTAATCTGCAAAATATCTCGTGCTACAGCCAATCGCATTTAGTGAAAGAAACCGTGGCAAATCTGCTCTGAATAAGTAGCTACCTATTTTTTATGCATTATTATTTGAGCGTACTATTTTCTGATACTCCAAGTCGTTTAGGTATTTCCCTCTTAATTAATATTATCCTTATGACCCGTCCCAGTGTCACTCTGGGGATATAGCATAATAAAAATTAGGTATAATTATTGAATCAATATAAATAAAAATGAATTCCCATTTCGCGTGATCCAGTTTTGCTTATTTTTTTGAAATGAAAACTTCTTTAGCGACGTTGCGCACTTTTTGTGGAATGGGTAAAAACTTATAAACTCGCGTCAGATCATCAGATCGAAAATTTGTACGACGGCGCAGGGCGCTTATGCGAATGTTCGTGGTATCATGTTTGTGTACGATAGCGCATTAAATGATATTGTATTCTACCACATAAATGATAGTACTTTCGTATTGATAATTAAAGCAATTCGTGCAAAATTATATAATACCCTAACCATTCCAAAATATCGAAAATGCACAACCTTAACATTCAAGTTTTCACTTCAGCCGGCACTTAAGTTTTGATAGTGTTAAGATAAAGAAATTGGCTTCCTGTAGTACACACTAATGTGAAGATTCGGAAGCCGTTTTCTTGGCCATAATACTATTTGATTAATAGTATGAAAGTTAGGAAAAATATTTCTTAACCGTCACACCAGTGTGACAGAGCAGTGTGAAGGTCAGTCGGGCGCGAAAAGCTTTAAAAATGAACAGTTTTGGTATTTCTTTTGTGAAAGTCAAGTCGTATGAACCCCCAAATGTAGTTATGGGTAACTATTATTTATTTATTTATTAATTTTAATTATAAAGACGCCATAAAGAAACACAAAAATACAATAAATAATACAAAAAAGCTTTAAAAATGAACAGTTTTGGTATTTCTTTTGTGAAAGTCAAGTCGTATGAACCCCCAAATGTAGTTATGGGTAACTACATTTGGAGCCAAACTGTTCATTTTTAAAGCTTTTTTGTATTATTTATTGTATTTTTGTGTTTCTTTATGGCGTCTTTATAATTAAAATTAATAATAATATATTAAAATAATAATTTAAATTGAAATGTAGAGCTTTTTTGTATATTTTCCATAAAATTAGATTTTTTGTTCTGGTAGCTACAAAAGCAAACTTTATTAGATAAAAATATATATTTTTTCTTTAATTAGGCATAAGTAATCAAAATCAGAGGTACAGAAATCAGACTCAAAATTCATGTTGACCTCTGTAATATGTGTAGCTAGGACGGGCTATAGCTCCTACAATACAATATAATCAAAAGTCTCCACAATCATTCCTGTATAATCGTGTAACTTGTTGTTCAAAATAATAGAAAAGTCGCAATTTCTTTCTTTTGTAATAGGGATGAACATCTTCTTTTTCCCAAAAAAAATCATTCGAATCAAAAGCACCCGATTCAAAAGATGTTGCCGCTGTATCACGAACGATTTGGCCGCTGACATCGAGTTCGGGCAAAGCTCGCCGCGCCCGCGCCCGCCTCTTTCTCCCCATCGCAAATCGCTGAGATCCAGTTTGAGGTCTTAAACTAAACTAGTTATTATATACCTCATCAAAACAGTGACACATAATTATTACTAATATCACTTATTACCTAACATAGCATAATACATACGAAGTTAATTTTGCAAGTGACCCCCGAATAAGTCCCTTTGCTCATGAAATCTGTTATCGACGTTTATTGGGTGGACAAGCGGTGTCTTCACTATGAGTTGGCACGACTAGCAACAGCGGGCAACGCCGCCTCCACACGTACCGGTCAGGCACACTGAACTGAAGTGCCCTAGGAGCTCCGGGCGGAGCTCCATCCCTCGTAGCAACTTAACCACATACATTGTGAGCGCAAATGTAATTTAAATTGTACCCCACCATACCTAACACAAATAGGAAAGGGTACATCAGTAGATAAAATGGGTATACCCCATAAAGTTTGAACATAACACTGTATTTCGCCTCATGTGGATATGATATGATATGATCGCCTATATAGACGCGTTGTGTTCCAGGTTACTCCGGACTGCCGCATTGTACAATACTCTAAAAGTCGTAATATTTATAAAATCCTGCGATTGTCTTAGTATAAAACCTAAGTTTCTATATGCCCTCTTACATATCTTCATAACATGGTCACGAAAACTTAGGTCCGGCGTAATACACACCCCTAAGTCTCGGACCTTAGATATGCGTTGTATTGGAGTAGTATCCATCTCATCTCCATTTCATATCCCCACAGCACTGGGTTTCGTGTCATCACTCAAGACATTGAGACATTGAACGTTGTTTATATTACAAAATTGAAAATGTACATCTTCTATTTCATCTTGTTTTTCGTCTCGGTGATCGAAACCGGGGGGGGAGCGAGACCAAAGAGACGATTTGTTTATAACAGTAATTTTTGATTTAATTTGACAGTAAACAAATATAACTATAATTATAATAATATTTAAAATGCATTATTATTTAAGCCCATGATGGGATTTCATATTAAGATTTGGCCGGTCCTTTCAAATTTTATTCTGTATAGATTCACTAGAGTTATGCGATTTAGTCTTTGTTGCTAGTATGATTGTTCAGCCAGTGAATGGTAAAATCCTGGTTAGAATTTTGAATACTAGAGAAAATGATGTATAATTGAATAAATTTTATATAGTCCTCAGAACTTTTTGATTACTCTATTTGAAATTTTGATAGACACCGTGTATCAAGACTCAGATATGCACGGGACCACTCCGATTAAATTGTTAAAGATTGGACAAAAGTAATGTTCACATATGAACAAATTCATGCCCTGAAGAGCGACTCAAGTAAGAATGCATCGAAGGGAAGGTACTATACATATAATGGGGGTCCTGTACACGCGTAAGTTGGATTTTTTTTACAAAATCGCACAGAACTGATACTCATAGGAAATGGGACTTGGACTAGCCAAAGATAAATGGATCCTTGTTGAATTTGTCGGTCTATTTATGGTCAATATGGGATGGAATGCAGTTTTCATGCACGACAATACCCGACCTCACACCGCGCAAAAAATGAATGATTATTGCATGCTTTTTCATTGTGTGGCCGGCGTGAAGTCTTGACTTGAACCCAATAGAGCATGCCAAGGATGAGCTCGGACGACGTGTGCGACACAGAGATCCTGTAACGAAGTTAATATCCCAATTACTAAATATAATAGTAATATCAAATAATCAAATAATATGAAATAAATGTTAGGTGCTCGCTCAGCGACAACTGTCTTGTAACAGAGGAATTAGCTCATCAAATCGATGACTAACATAAATCAATAGTAGCGTAAATCGCGACAGCTATGAGGGATTAGCCCAACTACCTCGTTGGCTAGTTTGTTAAAATCCCCTAGCAATAAATAGAGGAATTAATATTCATAGACCCTCTAACTGTTTCCGGTTTTCTAATTGTTCTCGTGGATTCTTGAAGTTTCCAATACGAGAAGTACAAATATACCCCCTCTGGTGATGCCAAGTCACTCACTAGCGGGATTCTGATACGTCGTATTCCTGCCCGAAGTTAATTAGAAAACAAAAGAAAGTGTTACAGTATAATATACCCGACAATTCATTGAGTTCTTGTATAAACTATATACAATAGCTAATCGAATATTCCTTTACAGCTATAAGCGAGTGATTAGAAGCCTAGCAAACAAAGATTAAGCTTGTCGCTATATTTGTATTTCAATTAATGTTTATAAGCACGCGCTAGATTTGTTCTTTTTACCTATTGAGTGATATTAAGGTTATTAGTGTACATATATTGACCAATGTTGCTAACCGCCTGCTCGCCGATACCAAAGATTGCGCCAAAAAATAACTAATAAAAGGAATCCTGTAATGTCAGCAACGATGGTAGCCAATTGTGGTAACCACATAGCCGCGACATGTCCAGTGGGAGAACCTACAATTTCCTGTCCTGGCACCGTCGTGGCCTGGCACTGTCGTCCGTCCGACGACAGTATCTTTGCGAAGTTGTCATAACTTCCAGGGTTCACGGTATCGACCGGAAGTCGACCGACCACTATACTAGGGCCAGATGAGCATCCAGAGTTTAAGTCCCGGACGCAGACCAGACAACGCCGGTAGCAGTCCAGCTCCTGCGGACCCAGGCCCAAGGAGGCCTTTCACAAAAACAGGGCAGTGAAATTTTATACAGGCCGCCTCTCTCCACATCTATGTAATATAACGCTGCATAAGCACGTACCCAAGCCATATCACTCAGGGGGAAAATTACCAAACCGCCCTGAGCGGACCTGAGATTAATAACGAGAATTCTTCAACGTCAGAAATTAGTAGTGTTATATTTAGTAACCGTATATTGTAATATTTAAGTGATATTCACTGTATTATCCTTTGTAATACACTTTTGTCAATTCTTTGAATTTCTTTTTTTATCCAATTGCAATATTTATCGAATTGTCTCCTGTCTCCCGTTCAATCTGGTCTCATGCTGTAAGGACTGACGGGAGCGGGTGACAATTCCGGTCCAATCACACTACCAGAGCTGCAAATCGCTCTAGTTGAGTGGGAGGATATTTCCTAACAGTGGATCCAAAACTTGATATACAGCATGCAAAATTGCATATAAAGTATTTTAGAGTCTCGCGGAGGTGTTTGCACTACTAAAAGTTTGCGAAAACTAAAAGCTTAAGCAAATTAGTGTTACAATATTTTTATGACAAGCAATTCGTATATATTTTTTTAAAATAAAGTCCAAAGTAAAATATATGTTTTATTTACTTCATTGACGAGATTTTAAATTGTGTATCAAACACAGCTTATTTTGTTAGGAATGCTTTTTCCATTTTGGAGATATTCAGGTCTCTTTAACCGACCCTAATTACTTGCTCACGAGTGTACGTTCAAATCTTCAAAGTCACCATTTCGAACATCGCGAGTTACTTACCTAGCTAAACTGGAAAATAATATTTCAAGAGATACTGAATAATGTTAGAAATATTTTGACACTGACGTCAGTAACTGCTGTAGCCCACCCACACTACCCAATTAAGCAAATCATAAATCCAATGGTCAAAGCAATTGTGGGAGTCATGTTTTATTTCGGAAGAAAATACGAAATCGAAACAGACAGGAGACATGAAATGTAACGACATTGAAAGAGAAATTTAATGATCCTTTTACTGCTGTTTCCGTAAAACAATGATACTTACTTTGGCTCTTGTCATCAAATCAAAAAATCAAAAATCGTTTATTTACTGTAACTGTGATAACGTAGTGCAATTAAGTTACTGCAGCATCCTTTTAGGCAAAAACATGCCCGTGCCAAGAAGCTACGCTCTTCCATACAATTCTCGTTCTTATACTATTAATAGTCACTTAAGTGACTAACCTAATTATTACATCATCTTATAAGCATGTGTGTGTGTGTATGTGTGTGTGTGTGTGTGTGTGTGTGTGTGTGTGCGCGCGTGTGTGTGTCATGGAGTGCAAACAGGCTTAATGAAGATTTTTACAACTTTACGTAACACAAAAAGGAGCTGGTTGAGAATAATCTAAGGCCACTAATGCACGGGTTGGACGACAGTAGATACCGGAATTGATAGACTTAGTAGTTATTTTATCTCAGAGAAGACAACTCTCGGATAGTGCCTGGTCAAAAAGACAACGTTTGTCAAACTAGTTCATGGAAAAAGAGTTAATTTTTAAATGCAACAATTAATGTGCAATGTTGAAGAATTGTATCCACAATTTAAAACAGAGTTACTGCGAAAGTCGTCCTTTCAATATCTTTCACATTGCAATCTAAACAGAGTCTTCATGCTAGGGAATCAAGTACACGTGTAGTTTATGTGTGTACTTAATATTACAGACCCACCATACATCTGGCCATACCCCCGGTGGTACGGAGGATTTTTTACAGTTAAACGATACCTCCGAGTGTCGGTCACTAGTGATGGCCTACATATCACTCACATGATTATCTACATAAGTAATAGAAAATTAATATTCCAGCAAGTAATACGTTATAAGATATATTTGCATAATGCTATTTTGTATAATTTCGAAATTATTTATATATGACCTATTTCTGCTTCATACGTGTTTACATTTTTTCTTCTTTTAAATGTAACTCTGTCAATATAGTTTTACTTTTAAATGATTTCATATTGTGAGGAAGCATGGAAGGAAACCCGGATCATGTTTTTTTTGCTTAACAGAATCACGATTGCTAATTCCGAATAGTAAGAATTTTTTTGATGGATTTTCCAATAGATCAAAATCAACATTGTGTAAAGAAAAATATAGTTTGGAAGGTCCTATAACCTTGTTTGAAATTTGAAATTATCCCTAACTGTAAAACCAATGACGTGATTCCTCATTTAACCAAATTGATTCTGCATTCTTTACAGATATATTTGCTTCTCGATTATGTGTGTTGGTATAATCTGTTCACTAGGAAATGTCCAGATTCCACTAGAGAAAGGATAATGTTTTGCTATTGTTTGTTGTATTGTCTATAGTAATTCCACTTTGCCACCGACTACGTGCATCTGCAATACTCCTTTTTATATGCATTATCTACCTGCAAGCGCTTTAAGAAAAGTTAAACCTTTTTAGTCAGTAATATTTGTTATAGCTTTTGAGTAAGTCAAGTGTTAGCAATAAACGCTTTTTTAGTTTAGTACAATAAGCGAAGTTTTATTTAAAAAATTGTAGCGTCAAAATGTTCTGACCGTGGGAAAGCGAATTGGCTGGTGACATAAATGAAACGATTTGCACGATTTATGTCCAATGTCGAAAAATGTACAATTGCATAAAAATAACCAACTCTAAATCCGTCCGTTTTGAAATACGTCAAACTAGAAAAATAACAAAATATAAAAAAGACCAACTAGAAAAATGTCAAAAAATAAAATGGTCCAACCAGATAATTGTCCCAATGTACCCAATGTACAAATATAACTAATCAACCTGCTTTCATAATTATCTCAAAAATACTGGCCACTTATA
>NJDD01001468.1:2574-14399 GCA_002245505.1 Calephelis nemesis | reverse complement strand
CATTGATTTTCTGCCGGATTTCAAAAGTGTAGAAGATGGATTATACAAACGCCGAAAACGCTATTTGCGATGCAGCAAAATATGTTTTACTACTGTATCAGAGGCTGATGTTCCAGATATTTTGGGCCAAAATTTTTTATTATGTGAAGACGGAACAGAAGAAAAAATTTTGATTTTTTGCTCTCCGGTAGCTAGAAAGTTAATAAGAACTGGCAATTACGATTTTTATTTAGGCGATGGAACATTTGACACTGCTCCTCCCCCATTTTGTCAATTGTATACTCTTCACATAGATTTGGGGTCTGATAACAAAACAAACCACGTCGTCCCTGCAATTTATGGTTTGTTACCGAATAAAAATCAAAATACTTATATGAGATTTTTCGAGTTGTTGAAGGCAAATTTGAGCCTTCGTATGAAGTTTTATAAAACGGACTATGAAATAGCAGTAATAAATGCCGTACAGCGAGTGTTTCCAGACGTTGAAGTTAATGGGTGTCTTTTTCATTATCAAAAGGCAGTGACAAAAAAAGCTAAGGTGCTAGGTCTTCACGATATCAAAGACTGTCGAAAAATTATACGACTAATAAGGAACTTGCCACTGTTACCGGCAATTTATATAAAAGACTGCTGGTCGGAGATATTAAATATGTCGCCTGATTGTGAGAAGTTTAAAATGTTTCGAAGCTATTACGAAAAGCAGTGGTTTTTGAGGATTCCTACCACAATACTTAGTTGCTCAAATAATAAACATCGAACGACTAATTTGTTGGAAGGATGGCATCATCGGATTGCTGTAAAGTTACCTAAGAATCCTAATCTTTATAATTTTTTGCATAAAATTCGTAAAGAGTCAATTCGTTACGATTACAAAATACGAAATAGCTTATTTTATTCTGTGCACAAAAATCGCCGTAAGTCTGATATTGCTTTCGACTGCAAGTATGAAAAATATTTAAAATTATTAGGTTGTCAGAAAATGTCTCCTCTACATTTAATTCAAAAACTTATTTTTTTACGGCTCTCGCAGAATATCAGCGATGGTTTGGATTCAGAAGACAGTATCTTTTAATTTTATTAACAGCAACACGCAGCGGTGCATCGGTAAAACAATCCATAGATCTATTTGCACTCTTTAGAGTATGTATATAATTAGTGAAATTTGAAGTGAAATTTATGTTAAGTTACTTTAATACACTTAAGTGAATTTAATTTTACCAATAACTTAAAATACACTTATTAATAGTATACAGGTTTTATTATTGTTTGTAGTATCTTTTTTTTTATTACATAAGGGGGCAAACGAGCAGTCGGAGCCTTTTTATTACTACCGACGCTCATAGACATCCGCATGAAAGTCACGCAGATGCGTTACCCTCCTTTCCTCCTCTCCTCCAATGGGCCATATCTAACTAAATAAATTTAATTTAACAGTTGTACGCAGTTTTCGACATTGACATTAAAAAAATAAGAATCTTTCATGGGCGAGTCCGATTAGAACCTGGGGACTTTATTATAATTGGTAATTTTTATTATTGGTCATTTTTATTGACCGACCTTTTCATTGTTGAGCATATTTATTTTTGGACATTTTTAGTTTTAGACATTTTTATTATTGGACATACTTATTTTTGGAAATTTGCGTTGGACGTTATTCTCTTTGGACATTAGTCGTGTAAACGAATGAAACCTCAGATTTATTTAACAAACATTTAACTGTCGATTAAAAAAATATTATTGTGTATAAAAACCTTTGTAAAGAAATGGGTTCTAAATGTGATTTGAGGAAAACCTCTGAGCTTACTGACGTCAGCTACAAAACTGAACAGCGCGTTGTTTCGAACGGTGAATTTGATACTCCACCCAAAATTTCTTTTTCTTTTACCTGCAACCCACAATTTAAGTCTGCGTTCATCGTCATCTAAGACTCTCTTCATCCCTCTACATCGTTCGAACTCTATATCTTATTCTTTTCTTTTAAATTCGTCCAGATTATGGAATAAGCTTCCTGTATCGATTAGGCAGGTGAGTAATAATATTCTATTCAAAAAGAAAACGTATGAATATCTATTTGAAAATTGCATTTAATGCTGTACTATTGCATGCTTGTTTCATCAGACCTTATTATATTATATATATGTTTATATTGATATTTTATTATGTATGGTCAGAAATCTTGTTTTGTTTGCTGTCTATTTATATTATTTATGATTATGCATTGTATCCATAATTATTCTATTCTTAATTTATATAATATGCTATGTAGTTATATATTACTGGATTATTTTATTTATATGTATATTAAAATTCAAATTTATTTGTATTATTCTGTTTTGGTTAATTGGTGGTACCTACATACTTGATCTCTGTTAGCCCAAAGGTTGACTGGGAGAGAATGCATTTAGCATTAAGCTCGCTTTTTGTACTCACAATTTTTATTTGTGTACAATAAAGTTTAAATAAATAAATAAAATTATTAACTCGAAGAAAAGATTTAATTTGATCGACAATTTTACATCTGATTGTTTTATGAGAAAGATATACGAGTGCTACAAAGTCAAAGGTTGTCCCAGGTATTTCAATGTTATTACAGAAATTCAAAGCTGAAATCGATTTTCCCAACAAGAGAACTCATTTGTACAGTTATTTAAAGTTTATCGGTTTCTCCAATGCTACCTTAAACACCAGAAGTGTCGAGTCACCCAGACTAGTTAAATTAAGGGGAAAATATAGAATTAAAATTCATGCTTTGCGATTGCAAAAAAAAAAATAATAGCTTTAGATGAAACCTGGTTTGCAACCCATGACGAGAAGAAGAAAGGGGTTTGAGACAAATCAGAAGAATGCGTCTTGAATGCACCGTCGTCTCGCGGTAATTTTGCTATTTTACACGCCATTTCTGTTGGCGGCTGGATTAATGGAGCTTTGCTTTTGTCAGCTAAAATATAAAAAATAGCAGTGAAAATTGTCACGAAGATATGTTAGCCCCTCTATTTGAAGAGTGGTTCAAGTCACAACTACTGCCAAACATTCCACTAGAAAGCGTTGTTATTACGGATAACGCTTCATAATATCATTCTAGACAGCTAGAGAAAATACCATCAATGTCGACCGAAAAAGAGGGCATTATATCATTTCTACGAAGTCAAAGTATATTATTTCCCTAAAAATGTAACAAAGATGCTCTTTTGAATGTCATCAAAGGTTCTATGACTATTTGGCCCCAAAATTATATAATGCTATGGAAAAATTTACCTCTATAAAAAACAATAATACTTACAGTCTAAAAAAATCGTTTATGAATGGCTTGACAGACTTGACTATGAAATGTGTGAAAAGTTGATAGTGGGATTAAAATGCTAAATTAAAAATATACACGCACACATACACAAACGCACTTCAACAATAAATAAATAAATAAAAATAAATAAATAAATAAATTTAATTTGCTTATATCTATGTAATAAAAATTGTTTATTGGAAGGGGGGCACTGGCTTCTATAAAACAGTTTAAATTAACTAGATTAGAAGTCAGAAGCTACCTAAATAATGTAAAATTTTTTGTGACAATAAATTATTATTATTATCATCATCAGCCGGAAGACGTTCACTGCTGGACATAGGTCTCCCACAAAGAGCGCCACAAGTCACAATCACCAGCCGCTTGTAACCAGCGACTCCCCGCGACTTTGACCAGATCATCAGTCCACCGGGTGGGAGGTCGTCCAACACTACGTCCTCCGGTACGGGGCCGCCACTCGAGAACCTTTCTTCCCCAGCGGTTGTCGGTTCTGCGAGCAATGTGGCCTGCCCATTGCCACTTCAGCTTGCTGACTCTCTGAACTATGTCGGTTACTCTCGTTCTCTTGCGGATCACCGAATTACGGATCATATCTCGCAGAGAAACACCGAGCATAGCTCTCTCCATAGCACGCTGAGCGACTCTGAGCTTATTTAAGAGGCCCACATTAAACGGCTTTTAATTTAAGGCGTAGGGAAGTGACGACCCCACCGCCCACTGTGTGGTATGTACCACCAGCGCAATCAGTCAACCGACGAACGACGGTCAAACCGTTCCAAGGTGGGTGGAAGTAAAATTGCTGACGCAGGACGGGCAACAGCGTCCTTATGAAAGCTTCCACCCTACTGCTGATCCCCAACCCACTCGCCAAATGCGGGGATTATGGCAAAACCCCTCAAATGACAAACTACCAAAACCTTTTGAATATAGTAAAAAGGAATTTATTTCAAAAATCATTTGTTGTTGACCAAATGGCCGAAAATTGTGGATACTAAGTTCTACGTTTACCACCATAGTACTGCGTACTACATCCAATCGAGTTGTTATGTAGCAATTTAAAAACAAGAATTAGGCAACACAACTCAAGTTCTACGCAAGCTGAAAGTGTAATGGAGCTGATAAAGCAAAAAGTGCTTAGCACTGAGAATAAAATATTTTGAAATTGTTTTAGACATACCATTGACATCGAAAATTCTTTTTTGAGGCCCGAATATACATATAAACAGGTTTGTTATAAATGCCATTTCTGTAGACACCAGTTTAACAGACTCTGAATGATATCACTTTATGAAGTTTTATATTACTTTTTTACCTTTAATTGTTGTAAAATCTATGTTAAATACGAGTATACATTCAATTTAAAAATGCTTCAGAATTTACGTGATAATATTATTTTTAAGTGGTCTCATAACAACTATTGTTAATTTTTCTTAATATTTATATTTAAAGTTTTGTTAACAAAAGATAATATGCCCAGAACCTTTTCTCAAGTGGAATCTGGACATTTCCTAGTGAACAGACTATACTTACTTGGTAATTACTTAAGGTACAACTGTCATTACTACATTCAAAAGGATGGTCTAGCCATGGGTCCTTCTCATGGTCTAGCTCTAAGTCCTTTGATGGCCAAGTTTTTCAAAGATAATTTTGAATGACAAAAAATTGTAGGTACAAAGCATATATTATACTATTACAGATACGTGGAGGAAATAATCATATTATGTTGGATTGGTATAAAGAGACAATTGGACGTTTTCGTTAATAATCTAAATAACAATTGCCCCCAAATTAAATTTAAGTTAACGATCAAAGCAGAAAATTCGTTAAATTTTCTCGATCTGACCATAACTAAAGTAAACAATAGGCGCCACTTTGAGATTTTTCGCAAGCCAACTTATACAGATACGACTTTTTCTGCGTCAGCATGTCACCCTTGGTAACATAAAATGTCTGCGTTCAAGTTCATCAAAGACTTTTATCTATCCTTTTAAGTCAGTAAAGCAACAAAAAGGAGTAAAGCATAATTTATCAGATGGCAGACGCAAACGGTTATTACAGTTTAATCAAAAGTAAATGAAGGAAGTAATGTTACGATTACTTTATGCCGTGCCACAGAAAATATTGTTAGGTGCAAATCTAGTTTCACTTATGAGGGACAAATTCGGAAAACAATTAGTCTAATCATATCCAGGTTGCTTTTGGAACACTTAATCCGTTAAGAAAAATTGGTAACGGTAAGGACAAATTAGACAATACAGACAAATCAGGGATTCATAAAATTCAGTGTTCTGAATGTGACGGAACATATATAGGTCGAACAGGTCGTAGTTTTCAAACACGCTACAAAAAACAAAATGGCGGCGTTCAGAAACAAACATTTCGATAAATCCCATTTCGCAAAACACCTTTTAGAAGCTGGCCATAATTTAGCTTCGGCACTCCTTTCGAATACATGTGAAAAGGGAATCAAAGTAAACATTTTGGATCAATTAGAAATCATAAAACACAATAATGTGTCCAGAACATTGTTGAATGAACAAAAAATATATCGAATTCCCCATTACCACGAATTTTTAACAGCAATCGTGTTGCACAGAATTCCACAACCAATTCGTGAAGCGATTACGAATAATTCATATTTTGGGCATAAGAGCCCAATGGAGGCGGCGGCAAGTCACGCTTGTATCGTCGTTTGCACTGTACGGTCGATTTCCTGAGGATGCCTCGGTGTCGAGGCGAAACGTACGTCGAGTGCGATTTGGTGTTCTCTTTGGTGAATCCTTCGACAAAGTTGGTGAAGAAAGTGACAACTGGTTTTATTTCCCGAGTTCGGATTCTATTCTTGATCTGGTCGCGTTGTTGGGAGGTGGGAATTCTAGGGGGGTGAAATTCGCTTACGTCCGTAGGAATGGACCTTACCTGCGTACCTTCTGCAGTGATACCTAAACGAACTCCCGAGTTGTGCTACACGAGAGATACAAGCCCTCGCAGTTTTTTGTTGTTAAGTGTTCCAATAACAACAAAAAACTGCGAGGGCTTGTTTAAAAACTGTTACCGGTCTGGACGGTAAGTTGTTATGAGAGCAGAAATGTGCTGCACATTTCCACCAACATCCGCTGCTTGACGATACGCCACCGAGCGGCTGGTGATGGGTTCTCCTTCGGGAGTGTGCAGCATCCCCCACCATCTTGTATTAGGGGTGTAACTAGTATGAGGATTTCAGCCAACTGAAATCAACCCAGATGGGTGTCGCCTGCGGGCTTTGCCAAATCGTATGTCGTTTACCTTCGGGTGGACCTTGGCAAAATATCTGACATTGGCAAGGCTGGTTTGGCTCTCCCTTTACTGGCTGCTGGTTCACTGGTTATGAGTCATAAAACGAATATGATTTGTCCCGCCTTTCGCGGGAGGCGGACCAGACCAAGACTCCTTAAAGGGTACGTCGGCGACAGACGTGTAAAGCGGTGGGAGCCTGTATGGACCTGTCCAATATGTGAAGAGTGCTTCAGGACAAAGACGGGTTGGGGTATGCACAAACGGCGAGCTCATCTTGTCAAAGCCAATGCGAAATCTGCTCCAAGCGTGAAAACGCGGGGATGGGGCGAAGAGTTAGATCTCCTGAGTACTGAGGCCAACAAAAGGCAATTGTACAAACGTAGATTTCATAGCCCAATTACCAGGTCTGGAGCGTACCTTGGAAGCAATAAAAGGTCAAAGACCGGGGTACAAGTATAAAGACATTGGTACAAAAGTACCGAGCTGAACAAAGAGCCGCATATATTCCTCCCTGAAACAAATATAGAAAGAGGTGATACTGACTCACCTCAAAATTGCACATTTATAGAGAAAGATCTTGATGGTGGATCTCAAATACGATCTCTTAAGGTTCAAAGTCTACCCACTGAGAAGCCTACGCGACAACGACGCGACACGACGCCTACTCTGCTGACGACTCACCCGCATTCAGGGTCTCGCCTGAATCCTGGCGGTTGTCAAAAGGCTCAGTGCACGCTTTGTCTTGTTTTGCTTGCTTCGCACCAACTCACGGTAGGGGCGGAGAGCTGTGAGACGGATTGGCAATAGCGAGGCACCTAGTGGCTCGATTTCATCTCGGAAACAGAGTCGAATAGAGTATGTGAGAATGCACGAACTCTATCGGAGTTGCCGCAGGCAAGCGGCAGCTGAGATCATAGATAGGTATGAGTTCCGGAGGCTCTGAGCACGATCCATCTAGGTTGTGGGATCATATTACTCTCGAAGAGGTGAAGGAGACTATGGACACCAACGTGACTGCACCAGGACCGGACGGTATTCGCCCGGAGGACTGGTTCTCAGTCCCTGCGCGTTGTAAGGTACAAATATTCAATAGCTGGATGGCAACTAATGCGGTGCCGGAACAATTACTTGAGGGCAAGACGATCTTCGTGCTAAAGACGGATGTCCCTGAGGGTCCAGGACAGAGTAGCAGCCGATTTCTATAGCGTCGGTGCCTCTCCGGCACTTGCATGCATTCTTGGCACGTAGCCTACGTGGTACACATGTCCAACACCACCGAACATGCGTCATCGCGGATTCATTCGCGCCGATGGCACACTCGAGAATTCGGCTCTGTTCGAAGTGGACTTGGGGAATAGCAGGAAAATATTGCATTGGGTTCATGTGGCAGTGGTCGATTTTTCGAAGATTTTCGACACAGAGTCCTACAAGGCGCTGTTGGAAGTCCTTAGGGCGAGAGGACAAGAGGACTCCAGAACCATTTCTGCGACTATATCTCTTGTCTGTATGTGTCAGCATCCTCTGTGCTAGACGTATGTGTTAGAGTAAATATAGGCAGGAGTGCTCCTGTTGCGGTGGGAAAAGAAGTGCGTCGGGAGATCTGTAGAGGGTGATCCGTAATTCTTGAGTCGCTGCCTAAGTCAGTTGGCTACAGGTTAGAAATTGATTGTGACTCTGCTTTGGCCTATGCTGTAGACCTAGTCCTGGTTGCAGCCTCGAAGGTAGGGATGCAGGAATCCATTGATTGTGTGCCAAATTCTGTGAGATGATGGGGCTCAAGCAAAATCTAGCCAAAAGCTCAATTCCATCGATTGTACCTGATGGCCATCGCAAAAAGCACCACTACCTTATGCAACAAACGTCCAAGATAAGTCGGCGTAAGCAGCTGACTTGCGTGGAAGCGTGGCGCTATTTTGAGGTGGAATTGAGTACGGTATCGCAGAATCGTCCAATATCATGAAGTCCCCACAGAAGCCGCAGCAGCGGCTAGAGTTGGTGAGGTGCTATCTGATACCGAAATTTCTGCACGGTCACAGCTCTGGGTAGGATATCAGAAGACAGACTACGTGCGCTTGACGTACAAATACGGGGTGCTATGAGGAAACGGCTCAGATTTTCAAGTGATGTACCTACTGGGTACTTCCATGCTGCAATTAAGAACGGCGGCTTGGGGCCGCCCTCGTTGAGGTCGGCGGTCCCGTATTTCGTTTTACGACGGTTAGGGTCATTGACAGAGTCTATATGGCCGGCTGCCAATGCTGCCGCCAAATCCGAAAGGATTGTAACAAATTGCGCTGCCTGGGAAAGAAAACAGGTAAGAAAGTTCACTAAAGAGAATCCTCGAACACATTGTCCAGATGTGCGGCGCTATTGGATCGGTGGAAAGGCGGAATTCCGCAAGTCCGAAAACGCTTTTGAATCCACACAGTGGCTGAGGGAACGGAATATGGAATACAGTTGCCGGGACTTTATGCAATTCGTGCATGTGTGCACGTGTTCATACGAGTAGGGGCAATAGAATATCTAGAAAATCCGAGTTGATGTGCCATGTTCGTTACAAGGTTACGGAACTACCGCTCACACCATTCAGTGTCACAGAACGCACGGCGGCAGCAAAGAGCGTCACAACTGGGTTATCAAGGTCAACGCGAAAGCGTAAGCCGATTCCTGGTGGATGGTGGAAGTGGAGCCAAAACTCAGGGCCTCACGCGGTCGCAGAAAGCTGGATATCATTGCCGGGAAGGAACCAAGAATGTGATTGTTCATACGCAGGTTTTCTCATCGGACCAAACATCGTAAGTACGGGGGAGACGAAGAGCTTAGCTAAAACTAATATAATAATAATATACTCTTCATAATAAGTTTTCTATAACAACTTTTAAACACACATATTCCCCAAATAAATTATTTTTATTTTTATTTTATTCATTTCTGTGGATGATGCAAAAAAAAGTCGGGGTGGTGGGCGGTGGGAACATTATCAACATTACCATTATAACATTATCATTATAACATCTGTGTCATTTGGAGGACTTCTCGCCACAACAGTTGCAATGCTTACGCGGAATTAGGAAAATAAAGTTTTTTTTACGTCGATTAAGGCCCTTAATATTACGTCTGTAAAGCTAGAAAGGGCAAGTCGGCAGAATCACTCGTGTTATATCTCAAAATTTAGTGCTCATTTAGTGCTAATTTAGTGCTGATAACAGATATTTGGTGCTGTGATAGGAGGACTAAACATAAGAACACTGCTAACTTTTCATTAAGCTAGCAGTGTACTAATCGTGACCGCGCTATGATACAGCGGCAGAATCACTCGTATTATATCTCAAAATTTAGTGCTCATTTGGTGCTAATTTAGTGCTGATAACAGATATTTGGTGCTGTGATAGGAGGACTAAAAATAAAAACACTGCTAACTTTTCATTAAGCTAGCAGTGTACTAATCGTGACCGCGCTATGATACAGTTGGAGCGAGAGGCACATCAGCTAATAATTTAGTGCTCAATTAGTGCTTCCTGTACAAGCAAACAGATTTTTCAAAAAAAAATTGCAACTACTGCTAATATAACGACTCCAGCAGTTTTGAAAACTAGACGAAGACTCTAAAACGAAAACTAATGGAATTGAAAGACGTCAGCATTTAGTGCTCAATTAGTGCTGCTAGTACAGCAGAAGATTTTTGAAAAATATATATTATTTTTTTTCAAAGCAACTATAACGCACTGCTAGTATAACGACTCTAGCAGCCTTAAGAGCTAGGAGAAGACTCTAAAACGGAAACTAATGGAATTGAAAGACGTCAAAATTCAGTGCTTAATTAGTGCAGCCAGTACAGCAAAAGATTTTTGAAAAATATTTTTTTTTTATTTTATTTTCAAATCAACTACTGCTAGTATAACTACGCTAGCAGCCTTAAGAGCTAGAAAATGACCTTAAAACGGAAACTAATGGAATTGAAAGACGTCAAAATTTAGTGCTCAATTAGTGCTGCTTGTATAGCAGAAGATTTTTGAAAAATATTTTTTTTTTCAAATCAACTACTAGTGTAACTACGCTAGCAGCCTTAAGACCTAGAAAGAGACTTTAAAATGGAAACTAATGGAATTGAAAGACGTCAAAATTTAGTGCTCAATTAGTGCTGCTTGTACAGCAAAATATTTTTGAAAAATATTTTTTTTTATTTTTTTACATATCAACTACTGCTAGTATAACTACGCTAGCAGCCTTAAGAGCTAGAAAAAGACTTTGACACGGAAACTAATGGAATTGAAAGTCGTAAAAATTTAGTGCTTAATTAGTGTTGCTAGTACAGCAAAATATTTTTGAAATATATTTTTTTTTTCATATCAACTACTGCTAGTATAACTACACTAGCAGCCTTAAAAGCTAGAATATGACTTCAAAACGGAAACTAATGGGATTGAAAGCCGTCAAAATTCAGTGCTCAATTAGTGCTGCTTGTACAGCAAAATATTTTTGAAAAATATTTTTTTTTATTTTTTTTTCATATCAACTACTGCTAGTATAACTACGCTAGCAGCCTTAAGAGCTAGAAAAAGACTTTGACACGGAAACTAATGGAATTGAAAGTCGTAAAAATTTAGTGCTTAATTAGTGTTGCTAGTACAGCAAAATATTTTTGAAAAATATTTTTTTTTTCATATCAACTACTGCTAGTATAACTACGCTAGCAGCCTTAAAAGCTAGAATAAGACTTGAAAACGGAAACTAATGGGATTGAAAGATGTCAAAATTCAGTGCTCAATTAGTGCAGCCAGTACAGCAAAAGATTTTTGAAAAATGAATTTTTTTTATTTTTTTTCAAATCAACTACTGCTAGTATAACTACGCTAGCAGCCTTAAGAGCTAGAAAAAGACCTTAAAACGGAAACTGATGGAATTGAAAGTCGTAAAAATTTAGTGCTCAATTAGTGCTGCTAGTACTGCAAAATATTTTTGAAAAATTTTTTTTTTTATTTTTTTTTCATATCAACTACTGCTAGTATAACTACGCTAGCAGCCTTAAGAGCTAGAATAAGATTTCAAAACGGAAACTAATGGAATTGAAAGACGTCAAAATTCAGTGCTTAATTAGTGCAGCCAGTGCAGCAAAAGATTTTTGAACAATAATTTGTTTTTTATTCTTTTTCAGATCAACTACTACTAATATAATGACGTAAGCAGTCTTAAAAGCTAGAAGGTGACTCTAAAACGGGAACACTTAGAATTGATGCATATGAAAACA
>NJDD01001467.1:228979-252658 GCA_002245505.1 Calephelis nemesis | reverse complement strand
GATTGGATTTTACTACGCATTACTACTTTTGTATGAGAAATATAACAATAGGTACGTGCATCCTAGTCCCTATACGGCCGAAAAAGATGGTAGGTAGGTAAATAGCTAATAGGCGGCGAACTGACAGATGATCATCATATCCTTAGCCAACCATTGAAGAAATTGGAGGTAATTCTGCAGGCCATTTACCAAACCAACTTTAATTTTTTTACGGTATTGGAATGCGAACAAACAAACGGATTTTCTGATGGTAAAAAAATCACACCAACTAGTGACATCAAAAAGTGGTAATGGTGCGTTGCCAACCTGAGGTCGGCATGTTAGGCCTCGAACATAACTAAGTTTACCGGCTACCTTACCATTCGACGTTATGGCGACAGGAATATGTAAGGCGGTGGTACCAATCCGGGCGAGTCGCTGCGAAACTCTACCGCGTTGTCAGATGTCACGGTGCTAGTGACGGTCAGTCTATGTTCGCCTTTTACGAGCTGCCTGGCAGGAAGGCAGATGGTCTATTCTGCAAAAAAAGGCGGACCAACACGAGGAGAATATGAATATAATTTATTTTATATAACATAAAGTGAGAATGTACAACCACGAATACAGGATGTTTCGAATTAAAATGTTAAAGTAAACACTTCGTTAATTGGGTCCATCCTCGAGATCTAAGTTATCAACAAATTTTAATTAATTATTAAGCATTTTCAGGAGAGAGAAAGTGACAGTCGTATACGAAAGTGACATAATTAAATTTTAATTGTGTGCTAATTTACTAAAACAGGTAGCTTATAAAGCCTAATTAAGAGTAGGTAAGTTATGAAATAAATTTAGTCTTCGAATATTATTTTCTAAGAAGCATAAGAAAACATCAAATTAACTAGCTATTTTTGGCCTATTTGCAGGTACTTTGACTTATTTTTATCTTTAATCGGTTTTATTTATTCTTCTACCAGCTATAGTAGTGGTATTAGATTTGATCTCCTGATGGTAAGAGACAACCGTAGCCTACATACACCATAGATGTTACAGGTGCGTCGCAGTCCCTCGGTGCAAAGTTAGTGTATGGTGCAATTTTACGCATAATCTTGAAATTGTTAGTTGCTAGCGTTGACATTTTGTAGATAGACATTCGGATGAGTCGTTGCAGAGTTTTACTACTTATGAAAAATCACAATATGTTGGTACTTTAACGAGCTTACTGAAAGAAAGTCAATTAGCGTATAAAAGAAGTCAAAGAATACACGTTTAGTTACCATAATGTAACAAAATACTTAGAAAAACGTGAGTTTCATTTTATAAAAATCTTAATCACCTAACTGAAATACAAGTATCATTCTCGTAACGTATAGTTTTTGATGTTTTTTTTTCAACAAACACATATTATCGAACTTCTTCAGGTAAGCTTGTTTGATATTTAAAAAAAATATAGTATGTTAATTATCAAACTTCATTCAGTTATGTTTGTTTGATGTTTTTTTTTCAATAAACACAGGATAGTAATTATCGAACTTCACTCAGGTAAGCTCGATTGATCATTAAACTTTTTTTTTATGACATTGGAAGGCAAACAAGCAGACGGATTTCCTGATGGTAAGAAATTCCCGCCGCCTAGAGACACCAAAGGTGGTAATGGTGCGTTGCCAACCAGAGGCCGAGATGTTAGGCCTCGAGCAAAAGTAAGTGTACCGGCTACCTTACCCTCCGAACCGGAACACGTCATGACGTTATGGCGGCAGGAATAGGTAAGGCGGTGGTACCAATCCGGGTGAGTCGCTGCGAAACTCTACCACCTAGTAACTTCATCAGGTAAGCTCAAAATCTTAGTTGAATGAAATTCTATCTTAACTGTTTATCGAAAAAAAATTACATAAAAACATGAAATATCGAAAAATGATTTCAATAAACCTGAGTCATAACATTTGTCAAGCTAAAACTTATCTATAGCCTTAAACACTTGCTCTTCGAAAGAGTAAAAGTCCCCAGTAATATCCCTTGGGAGTTGATCGATTTAAGCAGCACTGGACCGTGAATAGTGACGATATTAAAGGGAATTTGTTCAGCAGAAATGAAAATCTAATTGCCAATTTATTTTCTCTTTTTATTGGCGAAGGTTAGCTGTTTTTGATGGATGTAATCTATTTTAGAATGATAAGTAGCTGGTGGAATAAGCCAACATAAAGTGAGATGGATTACTTTATTTTAAGTATGCTTAGAGAATAAATAACGAAATTAGACGTTTTATAGTTTTTTTTTATAAGCTTCCGTGATGGCAAAACGTCTATAGCACGATAGGTTTGCTGTCAGTTTTTCACAGCCACTGAATTTAAACCTTAGGATACGGATACCCTAGAATGTGAGAAGGAACGGGAAACAAAAAGAAAATGTGGCTTTTCTAACAAAAAAATGTTGCTCGAGATTGGATTTGTGCCAGGTTTGGCGACAGGCTTGCCACCTATCACATTGTGGGACTTAGTGTCTTCGGTTAGTCATAGGTATCCTGGTTGTGCCTCTGCCTATCTCTTCGGGGATATGGGTGTGAAGATACATATTGAAAGAATTGTTGCCTATGGAAAATATAGATTTAACTGATGCGTCGCCAACCTAAAGTCTGGGTTCTAAAAACGTGTGCAAGTTAGCCGGCTTACCTCTTCTTTCCTTTAGAATTGAATACGACATTGATAAAAATAAAGCAGTAGAAACACAAAAGGAGTCATTTATACCGACCGTCAAAAGAAAAGTCCATCACCTAATACTAGAAACAGTAATGTAAAAAAACATAGCGTATATTAGTAACAATTTGTATTTACTACACGTTTAGAAAGATTTGCCTTAAAATAGCTATAGTTATAGCTGAAACAAACTTGAATAATTACAAAATCAAAAAAAGTTCTTAATTAAAAATGTATTTCAGCTCCAGACCATTTTGATTAATAAATAGTCTATATACCAGCTCTAAGAGAATAATTTTGTATGTCCCTTACGCTGTGACCTTTTAGAGGTTGTTTTTTTGTGAAATTGATCAAATTCACATAAGTACATAAACTTACGTCCCCTTAAACTTTTGTTCTCATTTCCCGTCGCGGGTTAAAAATCAATGTGAATTTGGTATTAGAATATCTGCTTATTTATCTGTGAATTCTATAATACAATTAAACACTACTTGCTTAAAAAAACACTCGCTACACTCCGGGAGTGCCGGCAGAAGTGAAAACTTGAATATTAACGTTGTGCGTTTTTGATATTTAGGAACAATTAGGGAATCATTTTGTAAGAATTGCTTTAATTATCAGTATGAAAATATTATCATTTATGTGGTAGAATACAATATTCATTTATTGCGCTATCGTACACAAACATGACAACACGAACATACGCGCAAGCGCCCTGTGACGTCTAAACGAAAAAGCAGGCACTGGCAAACATTTTCGCCGCGCCGTAGGAAGAGAGGGGGATACTTCCTCTCCTACATCCGTCTTACAAGTTTTCGATGAGGTCACGTGTCCTGAATCGAGTTTAGATTTTTTACCCATTCCAAAAAAAGTGCGCAATGCCGCTAAAGGAGTTTTCACTTTAAAACGGTTTTACCTATGCCTGTATTTAGTTTACCACTTTTGCGCGTCACTGTACCAATTTCCCCGAGTGTATCAATAAACTTGCCAAATAAGCTTCAGAAGATTTGACTCGCACTTACTCTTGCGTAATCGACAATTACACCGAGCTGTAACATTTGTAATTACACTTGATTGATTCAATTTAAGGGCTTCCTCTAAATTATGAAAATTAATTAAATATCTATTAAATTGTTTTTTAATGTATGAGTGGCTTTAGTTATTTTTGGTAAATGTTGCCGTTTTGGCAAACTCAACTAATCAGCTTGAATAATAAAAAAAAATATTTTAATAGTTATGCCTCGTCATAACTTACTTTAAATAACCTTAAAATTACAAAAAAACAATAAACCCCCGATAAAACTTAAATATAATGTATGTAAAAACCATCTCATTCATCAACCATCTCAACCATCAGCTATCGAATAAGAAATACGCATAGAAATCGGTCCTTCCGTTCAAAGGTTTAGGCGCCACATGTCAAAAATAACTTTTTTTGGGTATACCTAAACCTTTTCCTTAAAATTGGTTTTGCTGTTCACGATTTATAAGTGTTGTAATAATTTCAACTATATTTTTTATAAACACAAGTCACGTTTCTTAAATGCGTTAAAATACAGTAGGTATCATTAATAAATAACCAAACTTTTATATTAGGTTTTTCGAATATAAGGCTCAAAACAAGTATGCAAGTACGTAAGTAATTAATTACAGGTTCAGTTTTTATACTAAAAACGGCATTTTGAGTCTAAATAAACAAAGGAGCCCTTTTTAGATTTTAATAAGATGTTTTAAGATTATTACTGCTCTTTCCTTTCTTTGATAAGATGTTGTAGGAAATATACATGTTTATGAAATAAAATGACACTACAATTTTGAGCAAACTCAGTTTGATGTGTAATAGAAAAAGACAAAAAAATAATTTGTTTGTAATTATTAACATTACGCGAAAGAAAAAAAAATTCAATGAAACGAAAAAATAAAATAAAAAAGCCGCATTAAAATCCGTTGTGTAGTTTTAAATATTTAAGCATACAAAGGGACATAGGGACAGAGGAAGCTACTTTGTTTTTTACTATTTAGTGATTTGAATTTGTGGGCGATCCTTCAACTTATCCCAAAAATATAAATATAATAAGAAAAAACTATATACTCAAGATGCAGGTAAAAACTAATAACAAACAGTTGCGTGTGAACGCCAACAGTACACAAACATAACAAATGTCTGGCCATAAATCGTTACCACGTGTGTAGCGCCCGTAAACATCAGCTTTATCAACAATAGTGTGCGGGTTAGTGTCATGAACGTAACGCTTTATACATAAACTATATGCATTATACAAAACAAAACAACAATAAGTAAATATTCTGTGAAATATTACTACAATGCTTTAATTCTAATTAACATTACGCGACAGTAGACAACATTCATTACAAAATTTTACATTCGAGTGTATTTTACTTATTATTCAATCTATACGTCTCTTTTAAATGAAATATGTAAATTTATGGACAATTCCTTTATTTATTACAAAATATATATGATTATAACAAGGAAAAAAAAGGATCTTCATGCCCATATCCCCAAACAGTTAGGCAAAGGTTAAACCAGGTCAACTACGACCAGCCAAAGACACTAAGTCCCACAATGTGATAGGTGACAAGTCTGTCGCCGACCGGGCACAAATCCAATACCGAGCAACGTTGTTTTATTAGCAAACTGAAAATATAAAAATATTTAAGTATGATAAGAAAAATCTATATACCCAAAGATGCAGGTGAAAACTAATAACAAATAGTTGCGTGTGCACGCCAACAGTACACAAACATAACAAATGTCTGGTCATAGATCGTTACCACGTGTGTAGCGCCCGTAAACATCAGCTTTATCAACAATAGTGTGGGGGTTAGTGTCATGAAGGTAACGCTTTATACAAAAAATATACGCATTTTTATAGAAAAGAACAACAATAAGTTAATATTCTGTGAAATATTAATAAAATGCATACATCTACTACATCAGATAAATGTCATGATTAACTTTTCGTAGAAAGCTATAAATCCATATTAAATTTCAATTTCTGTTTATTTGCAATAAATACTTGGAATATTTCAATGAATGTGTTTATAACATTATTGAGCGAAAATCTATAAAAAGAGTTGCTATTAAAAAAAAACGTAACGAAATTTGTACACAAGAACTGTTGAAGAAATGTCTTCTTACACATTTTGCAACCTCGTTCCTATGCCGCTTAGTGCTTGTAGCGGACTAAAAGGAACCTCTTCTTACATTTTATGATTTTTTTGAAAACTATTAGTCGTCAATTTTTAAATTTCGGTACACTATCTCAAAAAATGTCATTTCAAAAAAGACGTAAAAATATTATATGATCAGTTTAAAGATTCATGTTAGGCCAAGATATAGACGAAAACAAGTATTTTCGTGTGAACATGAACACAGTGCGTCGACGTAACAAATGTTTGGCCATAAATCATTACCATGTGTGTAGCGCCCGTAAATATCAGATATGTCAAGCGTAGTGTATCCGAACACTATCCTTCGTTAATGTCCAAAGTTAATGTATATACACAGGTGTATAAACCTAAAGTTAATAATATTACATTAAGTATAATTTATTCGCCACTTTTTATATCGCCACTGTGGTCTAGCGGTCCGGGTGTAGGACTTGACTGCATGAGGTCCCGGGTTCGAATCCCGGGTCGGCCAACAGAAATTGGATTTTTCCAATTGTCTAATAAAAAAAAAATGTTGGTCGGGATTGGAATTGTGCCCGGTTGGCGATGGGCTTGCCAAACTGCAAAAAAAAAACAATTTAAATTTAAATCACCTGCGTACACCAGAATTAAGTATTTCCTTGATTTCTCTGGGATTCTCCATCATGAGATCCAGACTTGGTAGCAATAAAACCAAATATATTCTATTCTCACTTCAGGCTCAAGTTGGCACTTTTTTTAATAGGCACATTTGGTACTGCTACTCACAATTTGGTGCAGTCTGTTGATTTGTCACTTATAAAAAATCGTTGTCAGAAATAAGTACTTTCGCTTGTAACAAAAACTCAGCAATATTTTATTAAAATTGGTTAGGAAGAATCACAGATAAAGACTTATTCACGCCACCGATTCTAGTTAATTTATTTAAAAAGTTACTAACACATCTCACGATACATACCTGACGGTTTCAAAATTTAATCATCAAACGAACTTACCTAAAGCAAAATTCGATCTTAATCCTGTGTGCAACGAAAATATTTAAAGATTAACGGAAGCTAATTAAATATAATTAAAACTTAATATAGAATTAATCAGCCTCAGTACGATTTAATATTGAAGATCCATGTCATACAGAAAACAATAATGAATTGTTTCTACATTAATTCAGTCACAAAAACTGGGACGGATCCGCTGCCCCAATAATTAAAAAGCGTGGACATTTCGCAATTAAAAATAAAAGGCAGATAGAATAAAGGCAGCCACACACCGAGCAATTAGCGAGAGCGTGCCAAATGTCGCGTCACAGGATCGCTACTTCGTGTGGTCTGTGTTGGAAGCAGTAGCGTGATAAATTAATAAATATTTATATAACATTGTTTGTAAAGGGATTCTTGTGAAGAGTATATACAATTAAAAAGTTAATTAATTTAGTTAAATGAGCCTAATAAAATTCGTGAAGAGAATTTTCTGAATTGAGTCAACAAAATTAGTAATGCCAGATTTTTCGTAGTTGAGATATGACACGTTACAAGAAGAACATCGGTAACTTACTAAGATTGAATGGTTGCAAAGTAAGTAAGATATACGTAGACTTGTACGATCAAATTAATTAATATAAATACAGACACAGATATTGAAAGCAAAAGTACACTAAATTATTTTACAACTCAAATATACATACAATATTGAATTATACAGACGCTGAAACGTAAATATTCACGTTTGCTGAAAATTATTTTTTATATGCACTAATCAACAATAAGTTGGCATTAAAAAAACACGTTTGACACAACTAATACTCAAATATCTAATCACGACTCCAGTATACAATATTTAGGACAGGATAAAGCAACAAATAAGTAAGTTTGTGAATCTATGTAGGGATAGAGGAAATAGTTATAATAAACAACTGTACACTTTATTTGAAATATTTTAACGGGACACAGTAACCATAACTTAACCTATGTTCCAATTTATGTTATTGACTTTGGATGATTTGACAGAGAAGTCATAAAACGACCGCTCGTTTTCTCGAATATACTAACAGAACTTAATCTCAATAAATCTCGAATGCCCACAACTTACACCATACAAAATCTGGGGTGCGTGTTCTATCTAATTTATTCAACCAAAGCGGTCTTTATTACGTACACTTAAGGCCCATTATCGTATATCAAATCCGTTGGTTTTTTGCTAAGGGAGGTCAAATGCAATTACCATTTTGCGGGAATAACCCTTAATCACTGTTTGGTTGTAGGCTTTATTTGTTTATCATATAAATTCTTTCCCTTATCTTGTTTAATTCTGTTGAACAGGTTGAATGTGTGCGACTACAATTTTCACCAGTTAGATATTTTTTATACTCTTATTATCTTTTATTTTTTTTACCTCATAAGTGTATGCCATTTTATTATAACATAATGCATACATGTAAAATGAAACCCTTGTTTTTTATTTTACTGTCAGGGCAATGTGAAATAAATGTATTCTTATTCTTTTGCTTATCTAAGACTACGATTTAAATTGAACCTCTATTTTAATAGGCAACATATTTTATCTCCTTTATTTAAATCTATATTTATATAATTCATTCGTTCTACCAAAGACACTGTTACATTATTATTAACAAATAAAGTACCACTAATGTCAGTAAAGAAGAAAATAAATCTAAATAAATAAAAACATTAAAATTGCTTCCCGATTTTAAAAATAGTTAAAATAAAAGTAGTTGCTAAGCTTATATGTGTCTATCGCTAGATGTATTTATTTTTCGATTTGTTTGACTTTAAATCTCCTAGCGTAACCGCTTCTGAACTAAATACGGATACAATATCGACAGGTATCAATTCCGTACGTAATTTCTTAGCACGTTTTTCGACGGGAATATTAAATGTAAGATTAAAATGAAAGAAAGAATTATGTAAGCATATAATGAATGACAGATAGAAAAGATTTTGCGAGATTTGATTGGCTGAAGGATAAAACGCGGATACGTGTCAGCTCGCACTGACACATGGTGTGAAGAGCAATTTTTATCCGCGGCTGTGGCGGTTGCGGGCCTACAGGTTCTGTAGAATGTAGATTTAAATGCAAAAAGTAAGTGCGCCGATGCGTTTTACTCCCGCAGCGCCCGCTGTTGTGTGCGGTTCCCGCGGCAGCGGTCGCCCGCACGTAAAATCGTACAAGTGTGCGAGCGACGATTTCAACCGCGACGGTTATGTGATCCTGATCTGCAGAACCAGCAGGCGCAGGCAGACATTTTCGCCGCGCCGTAGAAAGAGAAGGGGGTGCTTCCTCTCCTACACCAGCCAGCTGTTTACTCTCCATTTGTCTTAAGAATTTTCGATCAGGTCACGTGTCCTGACGCAGGTTTAGAAGTTTTTACCCATTCCAAAAAAGTGCGCAACGCCGATAAAGAAGTTTTCACTTCAAAAAAATCAATTTTTTTTGCATAATATCTGAACAGCTGGAGCAACTTGGTTCTACAGCCGCCACATCTAATAATTTATAAACTATGGTCGAATACAAAGGAAATAACTATTGTAAAATGGCTGAAAATATATTCGGTGCGTTTTTAGTCGTTCTTAGTCCTGTACAATTTTGACATCGCTTTCGATAAAGTGAATATATTTCGTTCGTACCGTGCTCACTCAGCCGTGAACTTATACGTGGATGAACGCGTAATATACGCACAATATGCAGATAAATCTCGACTTTAATAACCTCGCTTGGAAAATTTAAGTCAATTTGAGTGATGATATATTTTAAACGTATTTTTATTAAATTTCTTTCGCGAAAACCTTGACTTTTAGCAAATTTTCGCGTGTTTTGAACCTTACTTCTAAGAGCGATCACTTGCAAATAATACTCAGTAATATTATTGGAATGAAGTTCTTTACGGCACGCTTAGGGGAGATTGTAATTTTTCTGCGCGACCGAACAAAAAAAATTGATAGTAAAAACTGTAAGAAAAAACCGTGGAATAATACCGTTGAAAATGAGACGTGCGCAGGCGCGACAGTTGTATGTACAAGCGAGTAGTGTACAATACCTTTCTCTTTCTCCCTCACTCCAGTCCGCAAATACATAGTATATACTCATGAATTGTGTCGATTCTACATAAGCTGAAGGAACTTGTCCTACCTGGTGTCTCACACCAAATTATATTCGTTAAAATATATTACATTAAAATATTATTATTATTGTATTATTTAGCGACTTAGACTTGGCTAACACGCTTTCTCTAATATTTTTCGGAATATTTTTTGAACAACAAAATTATTCTACGAGTATAATTTAATGTTTGATGATATGCGTATAATAATGTAAAATTCCAGCTGTTATTACTAAGGGCTTCTGGGTATTCTAGAAAATGTTTTTACAAAATTTTGAAATTAGCTGGGTAAAATGTAAAAGGTATGTTATGATAGTGTTTTGGAAAACGCTAGTAATCTGTTGATATTATTTCATAAAATAATTGTATAGCAACAATAATTAACAATTTTTATTGACGTGCCTCGCTTCTTCTACATTCTTTTATAAACCACAACATGCCCACAAATATGCCGGTTTTGATGATAACACCCTAGCGATTTGATCCATCTAGTCGTATATTAACTTTGAATATATGTTTTGTCAATCTTTCACCCGCAATTCTTTACACATGACCGAACCAGCGGAGGATGACTTTTTTAATTTTTATATTTTTTTTTCAATCCCACTCTTTTTTTGATCTCGCTGTTACAAATGCGATAAGCGAGAGCTATCTATGTATAAACTAAATTATACCAACTATGACTTGAAATAAATGCAGCAAAGTCATTCGGTAAGGAACGCTAAAATTGGATTTTGATTAAAAGTTAATTGAATCCTTAAATTAGGACTGTGAATGGATGCGTAAATAAGTAATTCCGTTCAAGTAATCCCGCGGGATTACCCTAGCCGATTCCCTTCCAATTTACTGTGACTTTACGATGAAATCAAAACTACCTTTTACTTTTGTTTAATTACGAAAAAAAATATTAGCTTTTTCATGATACAGGCTGATCTTGATACATCTTTGTTATGTAGCTTGTATTTGTTACCATAAAAAACATGAATGTTTTAATATCATAGGCAATACCAATACCTGCTTAAAGATATCTTGTTGAACTCTTTGTTATGTCATCGCAGCAGAAATAAATGCGCCTGAGAAATAGTTATTATATTATCATTTACATAGTTTACAGGAAACATATCTTCAAAATACACATGTCAGACCACTGACCCCTAAGTTAGACAAAGCAGGAGTTTTGATTAACAATGCGAAATGACATGAAATTTATTAAAAAAAATATATATAATTATTTTCATGAATTTATATTTATTTATTTGCGGAATATGTGTTTCAAAACTCTGTGACAAAGACACCAACATATTTTACCAGATCGTGGTATGCAAATATTTAATTAATATTTTAAGTAACGAAATATTTAAATCACAACATTTAACATAATATTAATACATGAAGCAAAAACTTTGGACCCCTTTTTACAAAATTGCGTGAACGGAGTGCAGTACGATAATATTTTTCAATAATAATGCTTATAAACAGCATTAAATAAAAAATAAAACATTACATAAATGAAGATGGCGTTCTCATCAAATTGATATTAAAATTTATTATGGTCAAATTTTTACCAATAGGCAATCACTAGTATGTATAAAGAAAGTATGTGTTATTGAAATTAATAAAAAAAATGTTTTAAATATACATTAATTTTAATCCTATCTTCCGTACACTATCTAACACATTAAATGCTTTAATGAACAGTGAGAATGAATGCGTAAGTAATCCCGGTAAAGTAATTTCACGGGATTACTTCGAGGCTTATTCCACATTCTATTCACTATTTTCTGTTTACAGCGGAATTTAGTTAAATTTATTCAGAATAGTTGAACTTGAAAGATTAAAACAATTTAATGTTCCGGTTTGGAATGTAGAGTAGCTGGTAGACTTGCACAGTGGGCCTGCCATCCCGGCCTCAGGATAGCTACGCGCCGGTGGCATCTATGGTGTCTGTAGGGCCATAGTTGTGTTTTACCATCATGTAAAAAAGTAACACATATACACATATATTATAACTCCAAGCTAAGTGCCTTATAGGTAAGCAGAGGGTATCAAGTGCCAAATGTAACTTCCGCATCACCGGCCAGACATTCAGAGATCGCCCTCGCCCTATTTTGGTAGTAGAATACCGACTTTAGGTCACCCCAGGTACCCGGTTTATCAATCTTTCATCTGCCATTCTTTCCACATGATCGAACTAACGGAGCTTTCTCATTTTTACACCAGCGCTTTCTTACAAGCCCCCCCTCTCTAACCTCACTGTTGCTATCGGTGAGCACAACACCACAATGATTCCGTAGCGCACTCATTTCGGCCACATTTGTCCAGCTTCCGTGCTTTTTTATGTCATATCCAACTCTTACTCCCACATACGCGATGACTGATGGTATCTTCTGGAACAAATTGTTAATATGATAGATATAAAAGAAAATCTTCCTGATATTAAAAAGTATGTGTTGCCTACAGATGGCAAAGCTAGTAATGATGTGTTTCTAGCCTTAGGCTTAAGGTTTCATTCATTACTCTAACAACTGAAATGGAATACGACTTTAGCAGGTACGTTGGTGGACGGGATCACTTGACAAGACGAAATAATGTTTTATTAATCAAAGACTAAATAATACGTAAATGTGTTAGCTTATTCTTGTACCTACTAATTTACCTTCAGTTTAATAGACGGAATTTATTTATATACAGGTTGCTCGGGATCGCATAAAATTTTATAGAGGGTGTAATGTGATTGCCTAGTTTTGTGATCCGGGATTAAGATTAATTGGTATTTATTGAAACGTGGAAACAGATTTCAGAAGCATAAACTACTACACAACTAAATTTAACTGGTAACTTCAATTATAAATAAAAACATACCATTTCTAATTATTAAGTAAGCTTGGTTTTACTACCATACCACTACCATCGTGAAAAAGACTAGAAGTGGTTTAGTTTTTGACTGTCTGATTCGTTTCTTACCACTTTTTTACACATTCGTGCTGCTTCAGGTATTCACTAATGACGTGCTTCGATTTAGAGGGTAGGGTAGGCCGAGAAAGACAAGAGCCTTCTTTCCCAAACATCAGATTGCCAATATTTTGCACCTTTTGCATCTATAGGCAATGTATATTTATTTTATTGTCAGAAATTTCGTAAGCTCATTTACCTTTTTATTTTATAAAAACAAATTTAGATAAAAGGCATACAACCAGGCGATATTTTGTAACAAAGGCGCATCTGTACATTTCATATCGTTGACTACCGGACGTTTACAGTAAAATGAAGCTACAAAACTAAAACACTTGAAACAGTACCACTTGTTTTCGCATCGTCAACCCAAAAGCTCTCGAGAAACGCGGAATGAAACAAACGAACAATTAAATGATCAAAAACGACTTTGACAATTTCCGAGTTTCAAGTGGACAACTAAAGAGATCAACTTATATACCTACACACCGTGTAACAATAAAAAGTAATTCTCGATTTTTCGTTTGTTAGAAAATGTATGAGGGATTTATTTAATGCCTACACGCGTTAGTTAAACGCAAGTTTCAAGTTATCGATTCGAAAACGTAAAATCTACATGTTGCTCTACCAAGACTATCAGTGTTGGTTAATAATTTTACGGTAACTAAACTTGACCGTTGTATTCAAACTTTAACGTTATGCTAGAACCATCGAAAAATAATACGTTAAGATGCAAATGTTATGGCACAGTTCACAATATTTCGTATATATGTACTATCTCATGTTTTTTTTATGATATTGGAAGGCAAACAAGCAGACGGATTTCCTGATGGTAAGAAATTCACCCCGCCTAGAGACATCAAAGGTGGTAATGGTGCGTTGCCAACCTGGGGCCTTGATGTTAGGCCTTGAGCAAAAGTAAGTTTATCGGCTACCTTACCCTCCGAACCGGAACACGTCATGACGTTATGGCGGCAGGAATAGGTAAGGCGGTGGTACCAATCCGGGCTAGTCGTTGCTAAACTCTACCACCTAGTCAGAATTCACGGTGTTACATGTTACAGATTATAAAATAACGGTATTTAGAATTTTAAGGTAACATAAACTGGGACCGTGTAAACAGTCCTTAAACAGTAGTCAATTTCAAAAAAGGAAACTGATAAAAACTTTCCCCTCTAATCAGAACTGTACATCTCAATGTTCTTATTTTTAAATTAAAAATTACCCTAAATACCTTTCGCATCATACAAATATTAGTTAAAAGAAGCTTCTACAAATACAAGTGAACAAAACTTAACATCATCATAATTAGATAACAACAAAGGGTTTTCGCTAACGCAACATTTTACTTGTTACGATCTTATTGCTTTTTTTAATTGTACCCGCAAGTGTATAATCAAAATTAACTTTTCAACCATTAAGATAAGGCACAAACTCCATTATCCTAAAAGTATCTGGTAAATGTGAAGAGCTAGGGATAATAATCCGTATTTTAGTGGGATAAGGGTGATATTCGTGTTGTAACGAGAAATTGGCTGGGATGCCTCAAGAAAAACAAACAGTAGTGACAGAAACAGGGAACGCTACTTTCTTTGGTCCCATTTTTCTTGAAATAATACAGCACATTGCTTTTTATTCAGTGCAACGGATACAAGCGGAGCGATTTTTGTAAAGTTCTTGAAATATTTCGTAATCATTGGACCGAGTTACTCTTGAATTTCGATTTTATGAAAATTTTAAATTTGGATCAGATATGTCATTTTATGTACTTTTAAACTAAATACTGGATGACTATTAACATGTTATTCTAAAAAAAATAATATCTAAATCTTTATAGTCCGCTAGCACTATGTTCAAAACCTAAAATCATAATATATTCGATCCCAATTTTCAATTCGCTTGAAATCGAGATTAAAGAGTAGCCGTAGTACTACAATTAGAAACTCGTTAAAGTATCGCTTAAGTATGTTATATGTATTTCAACTCAAAATATAAATCTTAATACTTTTTTAGTCTTGTTGAGTTAACTTAGATCAAGTTTTCACTATCATTCAATAACCGACCAAATTTTAGTAAAGTTATGTTAAATTCGGTAAAATAGCGCATATTTTAGAAATATAATTTTATAGTTAAGGAAGAATAATTTTAATGAAAGTTATTAATTCTGTAAGGGACACTTGCACATTAAGTGTTTAAATTAACTTCTAACTAGGATTAAATCTCTTGGTATTTGAACGTTTAACTCATTATTAAATTCAAACCAGAAACGTGCAAGTTGACCTGAGAAATGTAACAAAGAATGCAGATTCGGATTCTATCTTTCAAATTTATCCTCAAAAATATGCGAAAATTTTCACAAAATGATCTATTTCAACATATTCCACCCGCTTCTCTTATGAACGTGACCTCGGTACATATGTGTAGCCCATTTTTATAAAGCATAAATAATACGTCAATTTTATCTATGCGGTCGACCATCGTACAGTTATGGTCTATATTTTTTTATCCCCCGGGATTGGAATTGCGAAGGAAGTTATCTATTTTTATTGATTAGTTCCTTTGTTTGAGGAATCATGCGATTTTTCTAGAATCATGGTTATTTTAGGATTAGTTTAACTTTATTACATGATTTCCAATATCAGGAGCAGTCGGAAATATGGTAATCGCCTTACGATAACGATATAAATATAAATCTTCCACCGGATCGAAGTTCCTCAACTTAACCTCAACCTCACACTAATACAGTCTTTCTCAAAGTACGACGGGTAAAGGACCTATAAAATAGGAGGCGCTGATGTATAAAACTATTTGTCTGTATTTAATGTAAGATTAATATCGTAAAGTTCCATTAACATATACAACACTAAACTCCAGACGAGAATAATGTTTTATTAAAATCGTAAAAATAGTATCTTCACGCCCATATCCCCGAAGGGTTAGGCAGAGGCAAAAACAAGGCACCCAGGACGAGCCGAAGACAGTAAGTCCCACAATATGATAGATGGCAAGCCTATCGCAAATCGGGCACATATCCAATCCCAGGCCACGTTATTTTTTAATAGAAAGTTGAAAATATACATTTTCTATTTTGTTTCCCGACCCGGGATTCGAATCCGGGACCGCTAGACCACAGAGGCGAAATCTTAAAGATGGCAAAAATAAGGGGCGCTACAGAGTAACTGATTTTCAAAGTGGGCGTTGGACCATACAAGTTGAGGAACATCTGCACTAATAAAACATTCACCGACTTATTGTTAAACACGGACTAAGGTAGGAGTGAAATTAAGTAGATATTTTTGTCGGTATAACTATGTGGTAAGGACTATAACACGAGGTTGAACCTAGGAGTACTCCCTGTTTATTAATAAAACGGTCAAAGAGATGGAATGTCCAAATTATTTTTTTCTTATTAGTATAAATAATAACAATTTTATTTCTATAAATAAATAATTGTAAAAGTATCTTCACGCCCATATCCCCGAAGAGGTAGGCAGAGGTACAACCAAGGCACCCACGACTAGCCGAAGACACTAAGTCCCACAATGTGATAGGTGGCAAGCCTATCGCCAACCGGGCACATTTCCAATCCCGACCAAAATTTTTTTTATTAGAAAATTGGCAAAATCCAATTTTCTTTTCGTTGGCCGACCCGGGATTCAAACCCGGGACGTCATGCAGTCAAGTCCAACACCCGGACCGCTAGACCACGGAAGCGATGAATAATTGTAAATTTGCCTATAACTTGAAAGTATGGGAAACATTTAATTAAATTATTATTTTAGTTATGTTTTCGGTATATCTATATATTTGTTTGAGTGTTTGTGTCTCTGTTAGAAAAAACCCGTAATATATTAAACAAGTGCTGACATAATATTTTAAAGAATGGGAAGATCAGAGAGAGTTTTAGAAAACAAAACTAATCGCATTCAAACCGCAAGAAAAATTATCCAAAGCGATGTTATTTACAATTAATTACATCACAATTAATTATTCAACACAATAACACATTATTATGAATTAACATAACATTATTATTAATTAAATACTTGGAAATGAACATACATCTTCATATATATAGTTCAGAAACTCACAGCACTGAGTAAACAAGAGATTTATTAATAATGCTCTAAATAATCATTATTACGTTATATTTGGATGCATAAACAAGAGATGAATTTAAGTTAGGGTTGTCAGTTTCATGTTTCAGATATTTTATTATTTTTGTAGGAAATATTTCACGAATCATGGCGGTATGAGAGATGCCACTTAGACACTATAGATTTATATGGTGCATTGCCAAACAGAGGCTGGAATTTGAACTTTTATTGCGTGTTTGCTTGCTAACCGTGGCCCATACAAAAAGTATAAAATTGACGTGAGTTGAGTTTTAGTAGCAGAAACAGGTAAGGCGATAGCGATAGATAATCTTAGCAAAACTCTACTACCCAATCAGATTCACGGTGTTAGTGACAAACGAAGTGCCTTCTGTTTCTCAATTGATCTGTATGTTTTGTTTAGCAATTTGTTTGTTACGCGATTTTGGTTATGTATTTTTAAAACAAGAAATCCTTCCAAGATGAGATGGCGATCTACAACTGTGGGATTCCGAAGACATTTTTTGCCTGGCACAAAGCCTTTGTAGAATCAGTTAACGATATTCCCAAACAATTATGACTTAGGGACCTTCAAGACAAGAGCGCACTCATTCCTTAAAGGTCGGCAACGAATCTGTGATACCAGGAGATATAGTGTTGCGAATGCCCGTATCACTTTCCATCAGGTGACCCACTTGCTCGTTTGTCTCCTCTCATATAAAAAATAATATAAAAAAAGATGAGGAACAATGATAACATCTATTAACCAGTTAAAATTTGACAATTCTAAGTTATCAATATGTGGCAACCCTGAACTTAACCTTTAATTGTCAAAATATACGCGTAATTCGAGCGTAACGGTTACCGAGAAATTGAGATACGATATTATGTAATACCGGTTGATTTGCTTTGCCAATAAACAACATACTAAACATACTCCTGTTAATCCTAAATCGTGTTCATTTGTTTGCCCTTTTTAAAGTTACAAAGGCAACTTTTTATCCTAATATCTAAAGGGATTCTTATTGGAAAGCTAAACAATTATGGCATAAACAATAAGGTAACGGTGTTAATTTTTTTGTGCCCCCTCTAAACAAATTTTAAGTTGTCTCTATCTTCTTTCAATGATAGTAATAAAAACAGACAAAACATATACAGTCATGTTAAATTAGATTGCATGTGTACTTTTAATAAACTCCTCGGAAAATGTATTTAACGTCAAAAGTTTACATGTCTGGCTAACATGTCTGAAATATTATGTCTCTTTTCTTTTTCTTCGATTGGAAAGTGAAAGAATACACCTGAAATAAGTTTAATTGGTGCTGAGCAGAATTACCACCAATATCTATCTTGTATTTGGACAAATGTCTGCAAAGGTTAAGATCATTGAATGTGGGAATGCGTATGGGTGACCAAGTTGTGAACTGCCTGCTTTATGCAGATGATGCTGTACTTTTGGGCTCTACACCATCTGAGCTGCAAACACTGGTCACAGTTATGGAAGAAGATTGTAAAGAAAGGGGCTTACATTTGAATGCAACGAAAACCAAAATAATAGTATTTGAAAGAGATGTAGCCAGAACGGATGTAAGAGTTTTGGTTGATGATGTAGTGCTGGGACAAGTGAATGAAATTGTATATCTTGGTTGTGCTTTTAGCAGGGATGGAAGGTACACCGCGGATGTAGAGAAGAGAGTGAGTTCAGGGAATAATGTGAATGGAGCGTTGGGTAAGCTATTCCAAAGCGAGGTTTTGAGTCAAAAAGCTAGACTCGCTTTGCATAATTCTGTGCTTATCCCAACGTTATTGTTTGGAAGCTAGAGTTGGGTATGTCAGAAAGATCATGAAAGTAGGATAAATGCAGTCGAAATGAGAGCACTAAGGAAAATCTGTGGTGTAACGCTCGCTGACCGCATTCGTAACAGTGAGATCCGAGAAAGAGCGGGATCGAAAGAAAGTGTTGGTGTTAAAATGCGAAAGGGCATGCTCCGCTGGTTCGGGCATGTGGAAAGAATGACAGATGAAAGATTGACAAAGCAGATATACAATGCGAATGTGTATGGATGTAGGTACCCGGGGAGACCAAGGCTGACATTTCACGATCAGATCAATCGGATATTATCCGAGGGTGGTGTCAAGAGTCTCCGAAACCGGCGTGTTTGTATGAAAAGGGTAATGAATGTGAAGGAAGCAAGACAGGTTTGTCAGGATCGTGAGGTCTGGCACTCGATACTCTCTGCCTACCCCGTAAGGGACTTGGCGTGAAGATATGTATGTATGTATCGATCTATTGAAATATGAAGCAAATAAACCTCGTGCCGGCTTATTAACAAACATGAAAAATAACAGAAACAAAAAAATTTCCCCGTGTTGGTCCGGGCTCCTTTGTAGAATAGACAAGCTCGTAAAAGGCGAGCATAGGCTTGCCGTCACTAACACCGTGATATCTGGCTAGGTGGTAGAGTTTCGCAGCGACTCACCCGGATTGGTACCACCGCCTTACCTATTCCTGCCGCCATAACGTCATAACGTGTTCCGGTTCGGAGGGTAAGGTAGCCGGTAAACTTACTTTTGCTCGAGGCCTAATATCCCGGCCTCTGGTTGGCAACGCACCATTACCACCTTTGGTGTCTCTAGGCGGCGGGGATTTCTTACGATCAGGAAATCCGTCTGCTTGTTTGCCTTCCGATGTCATAAGAAAAAACGTAACAAAAAAAAACGAAATGTATTAAATAAAGTACTCTGAGTTTAAAGCTGCTATTATAAGTCTTAAATGCACTGTGATACAGATTATAATAATAACGACTTAACTCTCTTACTATCTCTCGTATATGTTCATTATAAAGGAAGTTTGCTGGTTAGTTTGTGCTCGCGATTATCGTGTTCTGTGCGTTAAAATAAAGCAGCCAGTTAATTTGCATATCTCTTATCATCATTACAGCCGTCTTTAATTTTGCTCACATCAACAAAATAAAGATCGCCGTATCTGTATTTTTAGTATAGTTTTGTTCATCAAAAATTCAGTCTGTATTTTGTTAGATGTGTAATTAGTTCTTTTGTCAACTCGGTATCCAAAAATCCATATCCTTATTTGGTGTGAGTAAGAAATGAATGCAAGAAAATCTCAAAACGAACACATTTAATATATGAAGAAGAATGAACGAAAGAATGAATCCCCTTAAAAAATTGAAATCGTCTTCACATAAAGCATTTAATAGGCCGATGTAGAATTCCTTTCAAATATTCCGCAGTGCCGAATCCCGATCATTTAGTTAAATTTATTCCAGCTATAAATATCCCTCGATAACGTGGAGCGTTAAATTAAACAGTTGATAAATTTGGGTATTTTTTAATGAAAGTGGCGACTAGCATACAAAATCAAAGGTAATTGGGGTGGCCGCGTAGAGCGTTGGGTAGCGAAATTGTTTCGCAAACGCTTGAGTTCTCTCCGAAGTTTAAAACAGAATTAGGTAATTAATTGCAATTGCGTAACACGATATAGATTATTATTTATATTGAGTATTTTTAATGAAAGTGGCGACTAGCATACAAAATCAAAGGTAATTGGGGTGGCCGCGTAGAGCGTTGGGTAGCGAAATTGTTTCGCAAACGCTTGAGTTCTCTCCGAAGCTTAAAAGAGAATTAGGTAATTAATTGCAATTTCGTAACACGATATAGATTATTATTTATATTGGGTATTTTTAATGAAAGTGGCGACAAGCGTACAAAATCAAAGGTAATTGGGGTGGCCGCGTAGAGCGGTGAGTAGCGAAATTGTTTCGCAAACGCTTGAATACTCTCCAACGTTTAAAGCAGATTTAGTTAATTAATTGCAATTGCGTAACATGATGTATATTATTATTAAGATTGAGTATTTTTAATGAAAGTGGCGACTAGCATACAAAATCAAAAGTAATTAGGATGGACACGTAAAACATTGGGTAGCGAAATTGTATCGCAAACGCTTTAATACTCTCCGGCATTCAAAGCAGATTAAGTCAAATAATTGCAATTTCATAAAACAATATAGTTTTTTAATTAAATTGGCGACTAGCACACAAAATCAAAGGTAATTAGAGTGGACGCGTAAAGCATGGAGTACCAAAATTGTTTCGCAAACGTTCAAATACTCTTAGATGTATAAACCAAGTTTAATTAAATGATTGCATTTACACAACGCTATATTATGTATTCACCCGATGGACACCACCCGGTGGACTGTAGACCTGGTCAAAGTCGCGGGGAGACGCTGGATACAAGCTGCTGCTAACCGTGACTTGTGGCGCTTTTTGGGGGAGGCCTATGTCTAGCAGTGGACGTCCTCCGGCTGATGATGATGATATGTATTACTATTTAGACTGAGCATTTTTAATAAAAGTGGCGATTAGAATTCACAAGGTAAATGCGTAAAAGAGTTGGAAAACGAAACAGTTTCGAAAACACTTGAACGTCGTTCGATATATCGAATACATTGGTCACTTAAATAGTTCATAATTATTTCAATTGGCTATTTTTAAAGTAAGTGGCGATAGCTTGTTAAATCACAGGTAATTGGGATTAGTGCGTTAAGTGTTGGGAAATAAAACAGTTTGCCAACACTCGAATAATTTTAAAGTTTTAAGCAGTTGTTAAACAAGTATAAATAAGTATGTGTGGCAATATTGTTAAAGTGTTAATAAGATTGAGTATTTTTAATTAAAGTGGCGAGTAGCATATAAAATCGTGATATTGGGGTAAGTGCAAAAAACGTAAGAAATATAAACTGTTCTTTTTTTTAAATAACGTCAAATACCTTACACATATGTGGTCATATTAAACAGATGCAATTAAAACAACATGACTTGTTAACCAGGTAGGTTATTCTTAGTAAAAATGACTAATATACAAAATCTAAGGTAATTAGGGTGAGAATAAACAGCGAATGAAAGCGAAACTATTTTATAAAATGACTAAATATCTTTCTTAAACTTCGAATATATGTGAGAAATTAAACTTTTGTAGTTAGTATGATGTAGCTTTATAAGAGGCTTGGCTATTTTGAATTAAAGTGGCATCTAGCATACAAAGTCAAACATAAGTGGGATAAGTTCAGAAATCTTTAGAAAGCAAAACGGTTTTGTAAAAGCTGGAAAAATTGACGATATTTTGAACAGATTTTGTAAATAATTTGCAACTTACATACTTCACTTTTTTAATAAGGATACGCCTTTTTTACGATATTGGAAGGCAAACAATCAGACGAATTTCTTGATGGTAAAAAATTCATGTAAAGGTGGCAATGGTGAAGCTGAAGCTGGAATGTTAGCCCTCGAGCAAAAGTAAGTTTACCGGCTACCTTATCCTCCAAACCGGAACACGTCAACGGCAAGCACTGACGTTATGGCGGAAAGAATAGGTAAGGCGGTGGTACCGATTCGGGCTAGTCACTGCGAAATTCTACCACCTAATCAGATTTTAATGAAAGTGGCGACTAGCATATAAAATCAAACGTATCTTCTAGAAGGTAAACTTCTCAAACAACGACGTTGAACCGTTAGCTGACGTTTAATAGCTAGTATCATATTTTCAATCTTTTATATAACAAATACTGTAGAACAAAGCATTTTCTATCTGCAGTATCTGGAAGTTCCTTGAAAAATAGTTCCCAGTACCCAGCTAAAGACGCTGAGTGTTATCTTCAATATTCAGTGACGTTCGTCATCTACTTTTTCTCAGATTTCACAAATGTTTTACTGTAGGAAATCTTTCATTACTACTGCTTGAACTCATTAGCTATTGTAGTATATTTTTAAAAAACATTTTTAAATATATATCACAATGTGATAGTTTATCACATTATAGGATTTAGTATATTTGGGATTATTTTGGGATATCTTCAAACCAGAGATATGCTGAATAAAAATAATAATTATTTATAATAATAATAACTATAATAATATATTATTATAGTATTATTATATTATATACAATATAATAATAGCAACTACAAATGTTTAAAAATATCAAAACAGTCTTATTAATAAACGTGGACTAACATAGAAGTAATATTAAGTCGATATAATAGTCTGTATCCAATTGCAATAAAGACTATGATACGAGGTTGAACCTTAGAGTAATTTACGCCTCATTTATTAATAAGAAGGTAACAGTCATATTAATAAACGTGGACAAACGTAGGAGTAAAATTAAGATGATGTTATAGTGTATCATTTCGTAATAAGGACTATAACACCAGGCTGCACTTTGGAGTACTTTACTCCGTGTTTATGTAGCTAAGAATGTAGCTAAGAACCATCTCGATCACGTTAGATTACAAACATAGTACTGAAATAAAAAAAAATTCAGACCCTACATATAATGCAGCTAAGGTCATGCCAGTTTTTAAACAAAATAATCAGCATTGAAATCTGTAAATGCACTAAAAAGTTATACATACATATCCATATCTTAACGCCAAATCCCTCACATGGTTGGCAGAGAGCATCAAAAAAGGTTATGATGTCACAAACAGGCATACCCACACGCATACACGTCAAACTTATAACATCCCTCTTTTTTCGTCAAGGGATAAAAACAATTCTGTAACATACATACATATTATACAGCCTCAGTAGTGGTAGCGGCAAGTTCCTGTGAAAGTCGAATTTTTATTTTTTTATTTTTTTAGCACTTGCCC
>NJDD01001467.1:171335-215405 GCA_002245505.1 Calephelis nemesis | reverse complement strand
TTCGAACCTGGGACCTCATGCAGTCAAGCCCAACATCTGAACCGCTTGACCACAGAGGTGATACCATAACATTTACTAACATTTACTATGTATATCAAATTAAGAAAATATAAGCATATCAAAGTGTTGGTTAAATCATATAAAACCATCTTAGTTGGGAAAGCACGTACAATAATTAAGGCTAAGTAAAACATGCAACTGCAATGAACTGTAAAATATATAACAAAGCTTAATAAATAAGCTTATTGCCTTTTCTTCAAACTGCAGCTCGACAAAAAATGGCAAACACCACAAAATGGAATATATGAGGAAATGGTTTGAAAGCGTCTAATTTTAAACAGTAATAGTTGAAATTAATCGCTTGATACAGTAAACATTAATATTTAATATATTAATCCGTATTACACCGCCCGCAGATTTTATCACACTGTATTTCACGAATGATGGAGCAAACGATTGGAATGCAACCGCGCTAGCACGTAAATTACAAGACCTCATGAATGCTTAATTAATTACTGGCGAAACGACAAGCGTGTTTTAGTGCAGATTTAGGTGTTCCTGGTTAAGTTCTCTTAACAACTGTAACGAATTTTATGACGATTACATTACCTTCATCCCAAATTACGACTTTGTCTCATTAGTGTTGTACAATTTAACGCTCGGTAGTTGGTTAATATTCTACATTTGTATGCTTGCAAACTTCTATGTATATCTATATATTAATACGTGAAACAAAAACTTTGGACACTTTATTTAAAAAAATGGCGCCGATGGAGGAGTATGAAATTATGAATGAGAGTATGAAACAAAGAAGTCAATTTTTATACATGAACATAGTTATACACGTTTTATCAAAAATATTGTTAACAATACAACCTTAATTTACTTGTTTATACTGAATAAATTATAATTAAAATATATTATGGTCGAATTTCGACCAATAGGCGACCACTGGAGTGCACGCCTACACTGACCAACCATAACACAAGCATATAATTTACTTACTTTGGGGTTAGATTCAATTCGTGTAAAATCTAACTTTATACTATATTTGTTATTTTAGTAGGGTGCTCCATAATGGTTAAACGATATAAAAATGAAAAAACAAAACACCAATTTCACTAAATAGGCCATTAACAATAAAGACACAAAGAAAATGCACAACTTACTGTCGGGGAGACTTAAATGTAATAAATAATAAAACTTTCACCAACCCTATTAACTAAGTTCTTAAAGTAAGTGTTACAAATGACGTAACTCACGTAGTTTTAAGTTAATTTAACAATCCAATTAATTCATAAAATTTAACACGCTGTGTTAAACGTAAAATACTCTTTTTTCGGAATATTTATCACTAGGGGTATAAATAACATCTATTGTTTTGTTGGTTATTTCCTTAAGTTTAGGTTTATTTAATAACTTTAGTTCCTTTATTGCTTGGTTATAAAGTTTTTTGTTGTTATCTGTAATTGTAATCATGAATATATATAGCGCTAGTGTGCAAGACAGAGACAGAGAGAGAGAGGACTAAAAGGACCATTCCTTTCAATCCCATTTTTTAACTGTACGGTTTGTATATAATGCAAAAAATACTATGTTTTACAATTTTATTTCATTTTATTAACCACAGATAATATACAACGTAAATCATACCGGATGAGTCAAGGATATTGCGGTCAACCTAAGAAATCGATATTAAACAAGCATTCACTCTATTACGCAATGATAAATTGTTATTAAATTCTAGGTCTGTACTTATCAATGCCTGATTACTGTATTTATGTCTGATATTACGTTTCCATTCTATTGCAGTTAATTTTAATTTTTAATAAACATAAAATACTTTTGAAACATTTTTAAGTACTAAGTTTTTAATCAGTTTAGATATGGTTTTTCCTACTATTATAAATTGTTTCACGTAAATGAAATCAAAGATTTTGATTTACCAGTCTGTAACATTGCAGAAATATGAATACATAATAGCATTGTTGAAAAATATTAAGCAAAACGAGAGTAACAAAATCACGTTAGACACAATAGAAATTTTAAATTATAAGTAATTTTTTATCAATCAAGTGGTACATAAAGTGTAAGCGTCAGATAATGTCACTTACCATACACTAGACTTAATGCTTAAAGAATTAAGACTAAAAACTCGGACTGGATGAAAGGTGTTTACTTACCTAGCCTTGCCACTATAAGTATAATGCTCGCCATTTTTGACTTTCGATTTTGAGACAAAGCTACCCGTCAACTTATTAGCTTCCTGTACATAATGAGGTTGTTAAACAATATTGACATCTTTCATCTAATTTGACAAAGTATATTTAATTCCATCTGAAAATTCACTAAGTAACCTTCGTATAAACTTAATTATTACTGAAACTGATTCTAAATGTATTAGCTACTTACTTGTAAATGGATTTTAAATACAGAACTAAAATAAAAATAATTTTCGCATCTACGAGTATCTGTTAATACAAAACGGAGTTAATTTGCAAAAAAAAAACAACAGTAGGTTTACTTTATATTTTAAATAAACACACAATTTGTAAACACATAATAAAAACTTAAGCAAATAATCATGTCAATCTAAATCTAAAAAATGAGTTTTGATTTATTGTGGTCATCACAATATCACATGAACGGATGGAACTAATTCGCTAATTCTTTTTTTACCAAGTTAATTTACTGCCGCGACAAAGTTTCTTCTGAGAAATGAATAATCTTTAGTTTTACAAAACTGGAACATTTAAAATAAAAAAAAATGTTAATTTTACTTCACTGTCAGTGGATTCAATTTCAAAAGCCGTAGTAAAGACCTAAGATAGGACAACGTCTGTCGGGTCGGCTGGTAATAAATAAAACATTAATGAAAAGATTTTCTCGCAAAAGTTTATACAACGTGTTTAAGAAAGCCAAATTCCACAAAATCCAAAAGCTATTGTTCACGGTATTCTGCGTCAAAATTACTGCTTAAATTGTGTAGCAGCAGTTTGTAATTATTTTGCCTAATACACGGAGGTAAGCTTTTAAAATATTTAAGGTAACTTGAATATTGCTTACAGTACTTTCAAGTAACTTTCAGCTAATTTATAAAATTGTGCATATTTTCTTGTGATGTTACTTAATATAAATTTTCATCTCCATTATAAATATTTTTATTGTGTTCAATTCAGTGGATTCATACCGCAAGGCCAAGATATTAATACTAACAGACATATATTCAGTTACTTCATAAATAACAATTTATGATATTACTCGTATCATCTCGTCTGCAATAAGAAAACAGTTTTAAAAGGTATTGTGAGAAATCATCGAACAAGTACACAGGTTACCTGACCCGTATTACCGTGGTCTATAGACACTAAAGTTGTAACGCTGTCCTAAGGCCGGGATGAAAAGCATATTGTGCAAGTCTACCGGCTACCTTACCCTCCAAAGCGGAATATGTCGGAGCCGTTATGGAGACAGGAATAGGTGAGGTGGTGGTTTCCTGCTTCTGGAAAGTTGCTCTACAGTTCTCAACCATCAGTGGTCTCGTTGGTAATGACCTATCTTCGCTATTTACGAGCTGCCTGATAGAAAAGTAGATGGCCGGTTCTGTTCAGAGGACCCGGATAAACACGGGGAAAACCAGTATCTAGACATTGTTTCTTCAGGGAAGGCCACATCCGTTTCGGTATATCCAGGTGCTAGACAACAGACAATAAAACAATTTTACTGGTTGCTGCCAGGGTAAATGTTAGTATTATAAAGTAAAACAGTTGCCAGATATAAATAAAAATGTATATATTATGTGCTCAATAATCGGGTTTAAATAAAAGTTTATTTTTTAAATATGAATGCAGTCGTCGCAGATACAGGTCAAATTTAAAGCTAAACTGGAAAATATACTCGTATTATATTATATTGGAGTAAGTGAAACGTAGTTGTTACGGTCAGTTGTCATAAACATTTTTAGTGTATTGGGCAAAATAGTGTAATGCTTTTTTTAGACTTAAAAAATTTGTGCAAAATAATCTATGTTGGTGAATTTTTTTTTTTTGCACTTATTTGTTATTAGATTTGAGCAAATCATTAGAACCCTTATATTATTTCAAATAACACCGATCACCTAATTGAAACGAAATTACTGACAAAAGACAACTTTAGACATAAGTGTGTTCCGGCTCTCGGTGACATGTTCGAAGTAAAAGGCTTCCCCAGTTATGTCATCTGCATAGCAATGAGTGTTACTAATTTGCAACATGTCATTGATATGCAGAAGAAACAGAGTAGAAGAAATCACATAGCCTGTGTGAACACCAGCATTGACAAGCTTGGATTCCGAGGACGTACCGTTGGCAATGACCTCGATGCTACGCTCCGCCAAAGTACTAGTGACCCATTATTATAATTTATTAAGAACACCGTAAGAAAAAGGCTTCGATAGAAGTACCTTGTGCCACATCCGATCAAAGGATTTCGCTATATCCAAAGTAACAGCATATAATTCTCCCTGGCTTTCGATTGCTTGCGCCCATGTTAACTAAAAGATCACCAGCTGCTGAATGAGCACGACGAAAACCGTATTGACGATCATTTAACAGCTGGTGCTCCTCCAGGTACCAGAAGAGCTGGCAGTTTTTTATGGATTCCATAACTTTGAGATAATTATAGCTATGGGCTGGTAATTCGACGTACAGTTTTAAGTTTTTCGGGGTTTGTTTTATAGCAAGCTTTCAGATGGCTAGAGATAGTTTTAAGTAATGTATAAATACCATAAATGTTATCTTGTTAAAATATTTGCACACCAAAAGTTGGTAGAATATGTAGAAACACCTAAATAATTTTGTAACATCTTTGTAACACTCATATTTCGCAAATAAATATTTTTACTTTTTCTTTTTTTTCTCTCTTCCTCTCATGATACTTCGTGAATAACGACAGACTCCTTATTTGTTATATTTTAGACGGATATCGTAATCTTATAGACAATCGTAATATTATAGCATCAATCGTTACATTAAAGACGGGTAAATTTTATAAATTAAGAATATACTTAATTAATTACATTAAGAACAGCACCAGCACAATTGATATATTTTCAAAATTTTGGTTTGTTTGAACCCCAACGTCGATTCACGTCGTATTTAGGTTAACTAAGTTAAATCTAGTGGACGACAGGTAAAATTCATATTGTAAATATGATTAAACGAACTAGACTCTGACCGCAATGATTTTCCTACTAGGGCTCCCCGATCCTTCTTGTTAGTAATTAAGGTCTACTATATAGGTCTATTCCTGATCAAACAAATACCACCGAGAAACGAAAATTAAATAAACGTTATAAAATATTATTGGCGCCAGCATTCCTAACTCAAAGAATGACGTCGACATAGCGTCTTATGTCTATCTCACTCACTACTCATTCCATTTATAGTGGCACTTATCTGTCCAGCAGTCAAACTGGGAACTAAACCGGTATTTCGTGAAAAGTTCTTCCGCTGTCAGTTTCTGAAGTGTGCACCTGAAATAGAATTTCCACTACATTTTTTCATTGCAGCAATTTTTAGGGTCCCGTACCCAAAGGGTAAAAACGGAAACCCTATTACTAAGCCTCTGCTGTCTGTCTATCTGTCTCCAGGCTGTATCTCTGTAGAAAGCTAAAATTTTCGCAAATGAGGTATTTCCGTTGCCGCTATAATAAAAAATACTAAAAATCAAAAATATATAAGGTGTATGTAGGGTAGGGTATATGGAACCTTATGGAACCTTACATACAAAAAACTTGTTTTTTTTTTCGTGTTTACTTATGTTAGCAACACTAAGTTTTGTTGATCTGTTTTAATTCAAATGGTTTTACACACACTGTAACACTTAATTAATCGGTGGGTGGTCGGTAACACTTAATTAATTTTTTTTTTGCTTAATATTAAAAAAGGTAATAGCTAGAAGCAAATTTTCACAGAATTACCTTTCAAAGTAAATAATTAAATAACAATAAAGTAAATATTAAAGGGAGGCTCCCATACAACAAACGTGATTTTATATTATAGATGTTAGTATGGAACCTTTCGCTCGCGAGTCCGACTCGCACTTGGCCGATTTTTTTGGGTTGAATTCTCAAACAAAAACATTAAACGTCAAAGTAGCGATGTGGACGCTGTATATTAAACAGACAAGCTCATGGTATGTGCATTGATAACGAGAAAGTTTTTTTAATTCTATTTCTATTGAAAACTAATAATTTAAATAAAAAAATGTTCATGTCCTTAAAATTGCGTACTGTTTAAACCATCTAAACAACGTTTTACTAGTGCGACGTACATAAATATCGAGTCAGTATATTTGAATCATAAAAAAATATAAAATAAAGATTTAGCACAACCATATATTGCGATAAATATATAGTGCTACTAGCTGCCCGTTCCGGCTTCGCTCGGATGGCAATTTTTTTATCATTAATTGAGATATAAGCTATCGTATCTTTCAAGTTGGATCGAACAGCACATGGTGTGCCAATTTTATTATAATCGGTTAAGTGGTTTAGGAGTCCATTGAGGACAAACATTGTGACACGAGATTTATATATATTAAGATTGAATTCCAATTTACTTCAGTCGTTGTATCGTGCGTGATCGATTTTTTTTTGATTTTGGAACGCAGACAAGCTGACGGGTTTTCTGATTGTATGAAATTCATGCCGACTAGAGACTAATGTAGCTTTTTAGTTGTGTTGTAGTATTAATAATACTTCTAACAAGCAATGATATTGCCTGGTTTTGAACTATCGGTGGTATCGATATTACTATAGCCATATCGATAGTTTTACAACACTTGTCCCAGTTTTAGCTCTGTAATGTCTATTTAAACCTGTTCGCAACAAGTAATCGGTGACCATTGCAATATTTATTTTTTCAAATAGCGTCATGCATGGCGTGTTCGGGTGAAAATAACGAAATAAATGTTATGTTGAAGTACAGGTGTAATTTGGAAAGGATGTTTTAAATTCTGTTTTTTCTACTTAATAACTTATCGCAGAAGGAAAAATATTATTTTGATTATTTGTGTTTTTGAGGGAAAATAAATATTTTTGCATTGTAATATGATAAATAGTATAAATACGTAAGGTTTATGGCATTTTGCGTCTATATAAACAATAGTTCGGATAGACGAGGTTTTACATTGACATTTACATTGACCACCTCTTTGGTCGAGTGGCTAGCTTACTCGCCTAACTGCATCGACGAAACGCGAGGCTTGGGTTCGATTACCAACGGGGCAGGCATTTGTGTGATGAACATTTAGATGTCTGCATTTCCGGGTCTGGGAGTTTATTAAATTTATTCTGGTATGTATTTAAGTATTTCTATGTAATAGTATTGTTGACTAACACCCATAACACAAGCATATAATTTGCTTACTTTGGGGTTAGATTCAATTTGTGTCCTTTGTCCAGGGATATTTACTATTATTATATATTATTTACATGTCAATACGAGTAGGTACGCTACAGTTTTCGCGATATATCTAAGATCTTAGGTTGATCTTCGATCGTAAGGGAAAAGCACTCGAGTGTTCTTTTAAGTTATTTCAGAGAATGTTTTTGCGTATTAATGATCAGATGACCGTCCGAGCTGGTGGTCACTGACTATTTCACAGGTGCAGTTAGTCATAATTAGACAGCAGAGTACTGTATGTCTATACTCTCCTGGCTAGATACCATTGCCTTACATAAATATGGCGGTATGACGTCAGTGCTTGCTGTTTTCGCTTTCCTTGATGAAGGGTAGGTTAGTCTGCAGATTTGCATATGTGACTTTTAACCCAATTATAAGGTAACAAGGCACCAGGAACTTCTATGTTCTCTGTAGGTATGGTAGATCAGTCCGTTATAATTTATATTACCATTACAATTTTGTGTGATATTGAATGTAAAATGTGGGGCAGATTAATAAAATGTTACTGAACTTTGAACAATATTGTTGTATTTTGGTTATCTTGTTAATTTAACTAATAGTTATTATTTATTAAAGTACACGATGATAAATTATTTTATGCTTATTGCGTAGAAAAGTGTTAAACTTATTACAATGAAATTACTATAGACATTGTGTTCGTTTTTTAATTGAAAGGCAACGTGTCGAGCTGAAACTGCTGCTGCTGAAGCATCTAAAGCAGAGGCCATTAAAGTTTAGTGTTTTAAAAGCTTTTACTCTATACATAGGAATATCTTTTATTTATTTATAATAAACATTGTCATAAAATAGTGTGCATACCATAGTTTAATAAAATGTTTTAAGGTAAAAATATTTTATAATAGTCGTCGTCTCATTATTAACTTATAACAGTTACTGTTCGTTTTTTTTAATTAAACACTTTACTGCATAGGTGAGAGTCTTAAACCGTTTTATTAACAAACATTATTTTTTTTAAACATTATTAATATATATATAGTTTAATTATTTTGGGGTTAGATCAAGTGATAATTTGTCAACATACACGTGTTTATAAACTATATCTATTACATAAAATGAATCGCTAAATGTGTTGGTAAGCGCATAACTTCCGAACTACTGGACTGATTTGGCTGATTCTTTTTATTTGTATTAGTTATTGTCAGGAGAAGGTTCTGATAAAAAGAAAAACTGGGAAAATTGCAGGGAAAATGAGAAGAAAAATACTTTATTTTTCCCATACAAACTGAACGGGTGGAACGAAGTTCGCCGGGACAGCTAATTTTAAAATATTATTTAACTCATATTAAATTTATTTTGATGTTATGCAACGCTAGAAATTTATAGCTATATAGTACCTAAGTTCAGAGTAAAATTAAATTATTGTTTGAATTTTTAGAAAATTAATATTGAAGACATCACAATTCCTAAGTCAACAACTTGCTCCATCACTCAAAGAAAATCTGTCAAAAGATAATGACAAATTTGAAGTCCGAAAGTCCTTTATTAACAAGGCAACAAAAGTTCAGAGATTGGCGAAAATAGGCAGTATAACATAATAGCCGATTTATTAATATTATTATTCGATGGACACACCATGTCTCATGTTGATGTCACCAGCGAAGTTTTTTTTAACTTTCTCTAACTATTTATACTAGCCTTTAATACCTTACCTTTAATTACCTAGCCTTTAACTATTTAATACTTTTATCGCCTCTTTGGTCTAGCGGTTCAGGTGTTCGAATTAACTGCTTGAGGTCTCGGGTTCGATTACCGGATCGGGCAACAAAGAAGAAAATTTTTGTTATTCCAATTTTCTTATAAAAAAATTGTTGCTCGGGATTGGATATGTGCCCGGTCTGCGATGGATTGTCACCTATCACATTGTGGAACTTAGTGTCTTCCTAGCTAGTCGTGGTTGTGCCTCTGCCTACCACTTTGATGATATGGGCGTGAAGATACTTTATTTAATACTAGCAATTTGCTCGCGAGTTCGTCAACTTAGAATAATTACGATTTTCATTCAAACTTGAATAACCCTATTATAGTGATCTGGGGGTTGATTTTTTAATATAATATAGCCAAATTTAAAAGTCTAATGTTTAGCTTTATGCATATAATATTATTTCATCAACATCGTTTTAGCGGTTTAGCCGTGAAATAGCAACAAATAGATACATAGATAGACAAACAGGTAGACTTTCGCATTTATAATAATAGTATGGATTACATTAATTTTTCTATAAGCGAAATTCTACCCTCGAGAATATGGTTACAACCACCCCAAAAATAAAAGCATCACTCGACAATAAACCTTGAATTTTGTAGAATCTAAATCCAATTTTTTTTGAAAATCCATTTCTTTGGAAAATGGCCATTATCTACTATTTTATAACTTTCATTTTAAAAAATAAACAGGAAGTATTGTTATCACCATATAGCTACTTTTACTAAATTTTAAAATTATATATAATTATAATATAATTGTCCAATAATTCACACATACTCGTAGTTATAATTCATCTCTAAACAGGTTAATTTTTTCATTTATAGTAATTATTGACCGCCTCGTTGGTCGAGTAGCTAGCGTACTCGCCTTACTACATCGACCAACCGCGAGGCTCGGGTTCGATTCCCGACGGGGGCAGGCATTTGTGTGATGAACATTTATATGTCTGCATTTCCGGGTCTGGGTGTTTATTAAATTTATTCTGGTATCTATTTAAGTATTTATATAGTATCGTTGACTAACACCCATAACACAAGCATATAGTTTGCTTACTTTGGGGTTAGATTCAATTTGTGTGATTTGTCCAGGGGTATTTATTTATTATTATTATTTATTTATTTCATGTTATAAAAAATGATTTTTTTTGACTTATTATACAGAATAAATAACCAACTTACAAGTAACAACAAACATATCTTCACGACAAGTCCTTGACGGGGTAGGTAGAGAGTAATAAGTGCCAATAGTCACGATTCTTGCAATTTAACCTTGGTTCTTTTGCCGGATATAACGAATGCTGTAGAGACCGAGGTGAGTTATGAAAGAGGAGTGTTTTGACATCGTTGACTTTTTGGAACCTATTAACAGATATTGAGCTATCAATAGTGTACGTTTATCAGTTTAAGTCTCGAGCTAGCAAACATGCACTATTGCGAATTCACAAACAGTTTACAGATTCCCAAAAAATCGACAATGTCACAACTCTCTTCTGTCACAACTCACTTCGATCTCCTTAAGCATATTCCCTCTACTGTTGGTATGTTAAGGTATAACTATATATACTTGTTAATATTTGAAGAATAACTTATATATGGTAAATACTTATTCCTGCCGCCATAACGTCATGACGTGTTCCGGTTCGGAGGGTAAGGTAGCCGGTAAACTTACTTTTGCTCGAGGCCTTACATCCCGGCCTCTGGTTGGCAACGCACCATTACCACCTTTGGTGTCTCTAGGCGGTGGGAATTTCTTACCATCAGGAAATCCGTCTGCTTGTTTGCCTTCCAATGTCATTAAAAAATACCTGTTTGTTCTTCAAAATGAAATATATTTCCTTATAATATTCGTATGGACGAGCTTAAATACAATTTGAAACGGTGCGCGTAATGGTTCTCCGGCGTTTCGACAGTAAAATCATTTCTCAGACAACACGTGCTAGCTAAATGTTCGTTCATATAAATCCACACAAATCATAATTTAATATCCACCAAAGCTGACATATCACGTTTGGGAGTATGAACTCAACGCGGTAATTGGAAAGATACAGCTATAAAATTTTATTAAAATTATATTTTATCTTTCAGTACCTCAAAATGGTAAGAGTGCTTTATGACAAAATTACTGTTAGCTCTGTTTATGACAGTAGTATTCTATACAGTGCTTTATAGTACAGAAATAAAAAAAGTAGACAGACTGATTTATGAATGGAAATATGGACAGATCACTAAACAAATTAAAAAAAAGTATCTTCACGATCATATCCTTAAAGCGGTAGCCAGAGGCACAACCAAGACACCCACGTTTAGCCGAAGACACTTAAGTCCCACAATGTAATATATGGCAAGTTTATTGCTTATCGGGCACATATCCAGTCTCGAGCAATGTTATTATTATAAGAAAACTAGCTGCCCGGCAGACGTTGTTCTGCTACTTTTTTAAATGTAATTTTTTAAGAAAAAATAGGGTAAGTGACTATTGTCACTTAGGGGTATGAAAAATAGATGTTTGCCAATTCTCAGACCTACTAAATATGCCCACCAAATTTCACGAAAATCGTTAGAGCCGTTTCGGAAGAGTTCAATCACGCACACCGTGACACGAGAATTTTATGTATCAGATAGCAAATACAAATTTTCTATTTCTTTTGTTGCTACTCGACCCGAGGATCGAACCCGGGACCTCGAGAAGTCAAGTCCGATACCGGACCGCTGGATCATCAGATCAGGCGATTTCAACCAATTCAGATTTTACAATAATTCAAAATAGACGTAGACACATGTTAATGGTTCCTTATAAATCTGAAGTTTATATTTTAATGTTTATAGAGAAGTCAGTTTACAATTTACGTTCGATAACTAAGATTTGAAAATTATTAAATGTTGTGGTGGCAGGAATAAATATAAGAGTACTTACTAGTTCAGATAAGTCAACGTGAGACTATTCACCACCTGGTCTGACTAAATACTGATCTTATATTTTGATATTCTGCAACATTCTACCTATCATCGATTAGGTTTTACACTTATTAAGCCAAAAACTCGCTTTTTTGACCGCCTCGTTGGTCGAGTGGCTAGCGTACTCGCCTAACTACATCGACCGACCGCGAGGCTCGGGTTCGATTCCCGACGGGGGCAGGCATTTGTATGATGAACATTTAGATGTCTGCATTTCCGGGTCTGGGTGTTTATTAAATTTATTCTGGTATCTATTTAAGTATTTCTATGTAACAGTATCATCGTTGACTAACATCCATAACACAAGCATATAATTTTGCTTACTTTGGGGTTAGGTTCAATTTGTGTGATTTGTCCAGGGGTATTAAAAAAAAAGACTAAAAAACTAATTGGTTTGAAAAGAAATATAAATTTATCTCAAACGCTTGGCGATTATTATAAATGTTTTTAGTAAGTAATTACTTGAATGACTTTGAATCCTTAATTAGCTAAAGAATTTCACAGCATCAATCATGAGCGAGTTTCGACAGTTAAGTATCTTAAAAATAAACTAAATTAGAACAGACTTTTCTGCCGCTTTTTTGCAAATTTTTTAGAAATGTCGTCGTTTAAAATTAACTGAATAATACGTAACTGAAAATTTTCATACGATGCTGTACGGTCTGTTGATAAATAGTATTATCTCATACATCTCGAATCCAACTATCTTTTCTTCTTGACATGCTACATATCAAGTCTACGGAACCCCTTTCTCTCTTAAATCAGGTGATAAATTGTGTAATTTATTACAGAATTCCATTTAGGCCTCCCTAGATACGAGTCGGATCCATGATAGTCATACCCGGTTATACATGTATGAAGATGTAGGGAAAGCCTACCAATTTTGAAACGTGGATTTATTTTTTAAATCTGTTGCACCGATCCATTGGTAATTTATAATAACTAGTGGTCGCCCATTGGTCGAAATTTGACCATAATAAATTTTAATATCTTGTTGATAAGAACGCAATCTTCATTTCTCAAAACCAATGACTTTGTTTCGTAACTTTTTAGTGTGCCGTCTGTGATCTTTTATCTTTATCATCAATATATTTGTTTGTGTGAATCCATGGTAGTGAGGGTAATGGTTTAATTATTGATTTAATATAGTACTTAATAAGCATTATTATTAAAAAATATTAACGTTCTGCACTTGTGTGCCAAACTTTATGCTTCTGCGCCTGACTTTGCATGACTGCGAAATTTTTTGCATCACGTATTAGTGTATAGATGTCGACGCGAACGAGTACCGCTTGTATGGTCCACGTCAATTTATATTTTTTTTAATTTTTCCTTGTATATTATAATAAATAGATATTTTATTGAATCAGGCGTTACTTTAATAGCTATTTCTGTATAAATTTTAAATGTTATTAAATTTTAATTGATAAGAACATTAAAATATATAAATTGTGTAAATAAAAAACTTTAATTGAAGTGGTCAAATAGTTAAAGGGTTAAATCCAGGGAACCTAAAGAAGTTAAAGAAAAACTCAGTCGTTTATTTATTGAACTACAAGACAGTTGTTTAATTGACATAGATGACCATGTTATTGGTTGGAACATTGTAATAACGTGGTCATCTCGGATCTTGAGAATCCAATTAAAAAAGTATTTTTTTGTAATAAGATGGATTTTTTACTTTAACATCTGATTTTACTTCGCAGAGGTAAAATCAGATTATAGTAGCTGCATTAAAAATGAATAATTGAAATTGGCTACGTTTTTTTTATGTGATAGGAAAGCGAACAAGCACGTGGCTCTCCAAATTCCAAAACCGTGGCCACTATATATACAATAGACACTATATACGTTCTAGTACGTAAAAGCCGAATACGTTTTAAGGCCGAATTGTTAATAGTGTTAAAAATATTAGATAAGACAGTGGATTCACACCCGGCAAAAAGCTGCACTCTACTACCAGCAGTGGTGTTAGTTGTACGCATTCAACCTATACTTGCCTCCTTTGAGCTACCTGGCAGAAATGCGGATGTTTAGTTCTGTACAGAAGACCCGGACTAATGGAGTATACTATCAAGTGAGTAATACAATAAAATTAAATTACAAAACTGAATGTTATGAACAGACAATTTCCTTTTGTATCTGGCAGCTCGTAATAAACAAGTTTAGATTTCATGGGTCTTTACGAATATAACCATTCCACTGACAATAGAGTGCCGTGCATTGCCTAACCTTGTCGCTGTAATGATATCCTCATGTTCCGAGCTGGATGGAAGGGTAGTCAAAAGACTTGCAGCATATACCTAACATCCTATTAAATCACAGAATAGCGGTGCATAACATCTATATTGTCTATAGGCCACGGTTGTCTCTTACCGTCAGGAAAGCCGTGCGCATATTTTGATATACTGTCATAAAAAAAGTATCCCGAAAAGAAAAGCTGTCATCAAAATAAAAAAATAAAGAGAATAATAAAAAAAACTTGTTTCAAATGTCCAACAACGCAGATGACATAGAACATTTATCTACATCCCTTATGCAATCCATTACTCTAGCGCTGGAAAAACCCACAAACCTTTATCTCGCTGTAACAACACATCACTTATTCCATTTTAAACAACGGGAAAATTCAATCTGGAGGTATTCCCACAGAACGTTTAAGCTCGAGCCACGCGTGAGCCATTATACTATTGAAGTACGTTGCCTCGTCGCGCATCAAACGAACCCATATGAAGCAAACAACCAGACCACAACGGTAATTTGTTTGGAAACGATGGCACAAAAACATTTGCTACTAACTCGTCTATATAATTATTGAAAAAAAAATTGTTAACTGGACAGTGTTTGTTATTCTTACGTACAAATAAGAGTTTACATATTTTACAATTTTTACAAAGCTGCAAGTAGATTTATGTTATCGTTTTCCTATTATCTCTTTTCATCAAAATGTTATGATTTTATTTCACATATCTATGCTACAAAAGGTGAAGCGCCTAGAGAGTTCTGAAACCTACAATATATCCTTGTAGAAGAGGTCAGCATGCTTATCTTTTTTTAAATATGGTTTACAAATATATAACACTTTGCGTTATACTTGAAAAATGGATAAGGAATAATCAATCCCAAACATTTTTGTCAGGTAGATGTTTCCCAATCTTACAGTATTTTTTTTGAAAAATATTTTAAATATGATACATTTTTAAATTTATTTAAAAGCAGGTAGTTACTATGCTCTAAATATTTATTTCAAAAATGGGCATCTAGCCCATGAAAGCGTAGCTTATTCTGTGGAGACGAAACACATGCAAGTATTATTTGTTTATTTCTATGAAAGATTATGCTTTTCTAAGTCTTTGTTTAAACTTTACTTATGTTACTAAACCCATTGTGGTCGAGTTGTTTCCATTAAAACTCTAAGCTTCAAGGTTTAATTTAACTAAATTAGTTTAGTAGAAGAAGAAATAAATTATTCCTATTTTTAATCAAAGAAATAATTCTTTGATTAAAAATAAGAATAATTGTATAGCAAATTTATAAAGTAGTTTGATTTTGTTGGTACCATTTTATGTCTGTCACCTATGTTGTCTATCTAATTTATAAACTATTGTGCGCAAAATACTTAGGTGATGCAAATTACTTTTATATTATTTTGAGCATTTTGTGGAAGAATATGAAAACAAACCGGCTCACAGATATCTTGACTGTAAGATCTGGAACGTTATAGAGACGTCAATTTAACGATGCCAAGAGGAAAGGCTACTGACTAACTTTACTGCTTTTGTTTCCATTAAATTGGTGATGAATTGTTTAACCTATACTTACCTTTTACGACAGTTAACGAAATAAGGACAATTTTGTAGTAGAGCTTCTATAGAACCTGCTAATTGGCAAAATAAGTTTTGTTTAGTTGAATTTCGCTTCCAAATGCTGGGCTATAAATATCGCTCACATGTTTGATAATAGTTTAACTATTGATACTCTTAAACAGTAGTTCCTATGTCCCCAAAGTTCAATAAAGTAATTTCATTTCCCAATTCAGTAAGAAGACACCTTTGTTATAAAAAATTACGTAAATAAATTGTGTGTGTACTTATGTACACGCGTTAGAAGTTATACTTCTTCGGCGTAATAAGATAAAAATCTTTTTAAAAATTTTATCTTTTGCCTTATTTTACATTTGTAGACAAAATGACACTAACCATAGAAAAAAGTTATTTAATACATTAAAAGTTTTATTACAATGCATTATTTAGTTAAATAAAGTTAATTTAATATTTAATAAAAATATCACAAAAAACTAAAATATTATTTATTATCTATAGCTAACTTCATACGCGCATCGTAAAAATTTACCCTCATCATTTTTTCCTAACGCGCCAAAAGAAGTACGACTTCAAAAATCACAACAAAGATTAAGTGAATGGCAAACAATTGACTTCAGTTTTACATTAATTATCACAAACAATGTTTTTAAGGTGATTTAATTTTAACACACATGATAAAATTGACATAAATATAAAAATCGAAGGACTTAGACATTATAAAAACTCAAATGCATCAACAATGTTGAGATTACATGACTTTTAATAGTATTGCAAAGAACTGTGTAACTATAAAACATAATTACCGACGTAATCGGAAACACAGACATATATACATATAAAAGGATATCGTGTTAGTTACATCACTTATAACTCAAAAATGTCTCAATCGATTTGGCTAAAAACTCATACAGAGGTAGCTTAGAAGTAGGAAACGGATAAAGGATACGTTTTATCCCGTTTGGCCGAAAGGAAACAAGGAAAAACAATTTTAGATTTTGTCATTTAAATTAAACGGGTGGGACGAAGTTCGCTAGAACAGCTAGATTATTCATAAATTGGACTACAGCGGTTGTATGGTAGCTCAAATGGTCAAAGCATCCGTCAAGGGTTCAAATCGTGTTAAAGGTTAATTATTTTTCAACAAAATTTGTGCCAAATGTTATTCTTCTATGTTAACTTGTTGAATAAATAAATATTATCAAATAACAATCAAATTCGTTTTAATTTAAATACTAGAAACTACACCAGCCAGAGTTATACCTTGGTTAATCAACCTCAAGACAGTTTGTCTGTTTTTTAGCAAACGAAACGACCCGGCGTACTTCGTATCGTTTAAAAAATAACTAACAGTTTGTTTATAGGGGAAAATTAAAGTATTGTTTTTTTGGTATTTTCCTCCCAGTTGTAACACAACAAAAAATAATTATCAAAATGTTTATAGATATAGCAAAATACGTATAGATATATCGTAAGAGATTTAGCATGAATATACAAATGTTTGTAAGTATGGACGTCATACTTTTATCGACAGCCTGTCATTTCATACGAGTGCTGATGTAAAAGCATAACTAAGTAGCTATATTTGTTAATTAGATTAAACGTATGAACCTTTGAGAGCTGTGTACATTTTGTATTTACGAAAATGATGGTGGTTCTTTAATTTTAGATTTTAATTAATTTACGCGTTCTAATATATATTCAATCGGTTTCTCAGAAATGGTCAGGGCCGGATTGAGGCAAAGACAATCGGAGCCTTCACAAAGGAATTACACCCGCATTAAAGACTTCGTAGAAAATCTTTCTAATTACGACAAGTAAAACGAATACTAGCATATATATTTACCCTTTTTTCATCTTTTTATCTTTACCTACTTTGTACAAACGTTATTATATTGTCCTTTAATATTAATAGAAAACTTATCTTAATTTTTTTTTCCACTAAACTTTGTTTGCACGGGTTTCCTCTCCGTTGAAGAGTCCTCTAAAACTCTGAATCCGGCCCAGGAAACGGTTCAACGATTTCGATAAAAAATGGTTGTTTGGGATTTTTAGGCAAACGGATAAATTATCAAATTTTCATTTACGGCAAGCAACGGCTGGACTGCCACAACACATTTGGTTACTTCTAATTAAATTTTTATTAGGCAAAAATTTACATTTTGAAATGACCCATATTTTGAAAAATAAAGTTGTGCCAGTGATCTCACATCTAATAAATTTTAATAAAATGTGGCTTATTTTCTTAACGACTTCCTTGTGATGTAAAGCTTGATAATTAAAATAATTAGCAAAGTCTTAATTGAAATGCAATTTTTTAATTTGGTTAAAACAGACATACACACATATTGGGTCCGTCCTTGATTTTTATAATTAGTAGTTCTGATAAGCAAACTGAGTTTTATTAACGAAAGATGTTTCATATACCCAGACAAATTCTGTATGTCTCTTACTTTATTTTTTCAACTTCTAATGAATTTTGTTAGCGAAAAGCAGTATGCAGCACTATAAACTATCAAAAAACAAAAGTATTTTAAAAATCGTTTTATGACAAAACCTGGCACAAAAACGTAAATAAGCCCGAAGTTTTGAAGGCGTGTTTTACACATTTAGAATGTGTAGTAAATCGGGAAGATATTAGTCATAACATTTTGTATAATATGCAGATTTGATTTAAGTTCATCTAAATTTAATATTTGAAGATTTATAGTCCCTTTGCTAACATTAATTACAAGTGGGATAAGAGTATACTTGCGAGCCAGAAAACTGAAGACACCGTTTATAATTTATATTTCCATTGTGTGAATGTTATCAAATGTTTATGAAATTAACTCTTTTATAACGTTATAGATATACGGTAAATAATAATTTTATCACAGAGCAACTATGTAGTATTTTTTTATTTTACGAAATTTGAAAAAGGCTGTAGAATTTTATTCTGAAATGACTAATAGGACAGTATCATGACAGTAATAAATAAATATCGAACATAGGCACCAAACTTACTCCTGGCCAAACTGGAGAATGAAGTTAGTCATTTGTCATAAATAACTTTACAGGCTATCCTTTCCAACATATCAGAATAGGACAATGGCGAAAACTGATCAACAACCAAATTAACGACAGTAAAACAAGCGTCTTCATGTCCGTATCATCAAAAATGTTGACATAGGTGCAGTAAGGATACCCGCAATCAGCCGTAGATATTTATGTCCAACCATCCTATAGTACTTCAAACATATTGCCAAAGGCTACATTGTTTTATCAGAAAATTCAAAAAAAGCACACCGGCAGGTAAGTCAAAAAGTGTTATTTTGGAAAAGAACTTGGCGTCGATCACTAAACTACACAGGTGGTTATTTAATTGTTATGTTGCATTCTACATTGATAATAACACAGATATGTAATTTCAACTGCTTTTTTTTTATTTAAATTAAATACTAAATAATTATTAAATATTAAATACTAACTTAATACCAATACAATATTTAATAAAAAGTACAGAGAAAAAGTTATTGTGGCCTAAAAATCGAACTTCATTAAGCATATTGAAATAATCTTATAACGAATACCATGGCCAGCAGTGTATCGATTCTGATTGTGATAAAGTCCAAGCAGATTAAATCCTCAGAGACAGATACGCCATCGGTCAGTACAATCACATTATGAGATACTAAACAACATAATTCGAATTAATGAATTTCATAATCTTTGTTTATGCTATCAAACACAAAAATAGCTTTGTTATACCATTGTTTCAGCTGATGACGTTAGTATAACGAATAGTTTTGGACATAGATTTGTTAGGCTAGCGACAAGCCGCTTCCTTACGTTACCAGCTTGGCCTTAGCCAGCGTAACTTATTGCGCGCATTGACAATTTTGTCGTAATTATCAAAAGGCACATTCCAATTTCATACGAGTGTTATTCCTAATGTCTTGTAGAATTCAATATTATTTGACATGCAAGTGTTGGAAGTATTATGAGTTTCTAGTTGAGGAAAACTTCTTATCATTCCCTAATCTTCATTTTAAGCACTGAATGTCATGAAAAAACTGTCTTTGTTGGTCCGGTTTCGCTGAAGAGAATAGATCATGTATCTCTCAGTCAGGCAGCTCGTTAGACTGGTTAACACATAAGTCAGTACCAATAAGACTGCTGGTAGTAGAGTGCTGTGGATTCCTACCCGGACACAGCAACTTGCATCCACCGCATTTTTCCGCCATTACGCTTTTTCACGTTCCGGCCCGGAAGGTAGGGTAGCCAGTAAATTTGTACAATATGCTTTACATCTCGGCGGCATGACAGCGACGAACCTGTAACATCTATGGTGTCATAGGCTACGGTTGTCTCTTTCCATTAGCAGACCCGTGTGCTTGTCAACTAGCATATTACGTACAAAAAATAATAATACTGAAACTGAGTGCCAGACATTCTACACAGACATTCTTCTACACTACTATTTAAATTTTGTGCTTCGGCTGTATACTTTTTACTCTTTTGACACTTTATACTTTTATTTTTATATCGACTGACCTAATCTACATTTAAGCAAAATGATTAATTATATAATAATAACTAGTATAGTATAGTATAGTATAGTATAGTATAGTAACTAACTAACTAACTAGCTAACAAGTATAGATATCTTTAAAATACATTCGGATTTCCGAAGCTTGACGAATATGGCCGAAGTGCATAATTTAAATAGGATTATCTACTAGTATGGCGCGTAAGCAACGTAAAACTAAGTGTGATAAGCCAGAAAATGTTTGTGATTAACAACGAGAAATTCATCTATGCGCTTCAAGATGCATTGGATAAGGCCTATTACTAGCACTAATCAGCTCATGTCCAAAAAAAATTCATTTTTTCAACGTCGTCACACAAAATACGAGTAATACTGTAATATAGCTATGTGTATGAAAAGTTTTGCAAAAATAACGGAAACCAAACATAGTGAGCAGGTCTCTAGTGAGACAATTACTAGCATGGAGTCAGTATGTTCAGAAACTACAAAGGTTTTAGTTTTACAGTGTCAATAACTCTTAATTAGTCTCTATGGAGATTTTTTATCAGAGATTATTCTATGTTTAATGCTGGTTCTTTTACAAACTTGATAATACGTCAAGTCAAGTTGAGCCAAGGAAATATTAAAAACTATTAAAAACTCTTCTCGTCTTATTACAAAACGTGGTATATTTATAGTACCGAGCTTAGTATCAATTTTTATCAATGAATTAATGTAAACATTACCACAAAACAAGAATTCACGTTAGTATATTCCTTCTATGATACTAAAACTAAACTACAATGTCCCCTAGTTTAACTTTAGTACAAACCTCATAACGCTGAGTTTATAAAAATGTCGACGCGCACAAGTACCACTTGTTCACGTGAATAAAGATTTCTCTGATTCTAATTCTTTTAAATATGTCAACATGTTCAAATAATATATGGTTTCAAAATATTAAAATCTTAAGACGATCATTAATTATTAAGAAAATGGATTGGACTTTCTGTCTTGTTTTTTCTGTGTTTATTTCACTTTTAACTAAAGACAACTATTTGAGTAACGAATGTAATGCAAGTGATTTCTTCGATAAAACTCGAGCAATATCGTTGTGTTTCTAATAAATAACAAAGCTTCTTTTCATAACTCACAATTAAAGAAATGCTTACATATCAAAAATATTTATAAACACAGCTAATAAAATACGCGCGCCGAGCACTTCTGTTTGCTGTACGCAAGCTAGGTTTAATTATTAGAGGAATGTGATGTTAAACCAAAATTTACATGATTAGAAAATGTTCCGATTCATAATATTTTTCCTAACAAAAAAAATACTGTTTTTATCATATTTATATTTTGCATTTCTCTTCATCTAAGTTTGTGTTGTTAGGAACGGTGCATCTAACACGTAGTGGATGAGTGAATGGTTTGCTCTTAGTTTGACATATTATAATCTGTGGATACTATTTGAAAAAGAGGACTGGAGAGTCCTTAGTTAGTCTTAATTTTGTAACAAACTTCGATACCGTAACAAACCGGGTTTTTCTGGTCTTGGTTTAAACCTAGTGACTAAACTAAACCTTGTAATAAGGCGGTAAGGATGTACCCTCATTTATATAATTAACTAGCTGCTCCGGCGAACTTCGTTCCACCCGTTCAGTATGAGAAATAATAAGGTATTATTTTTTACACTTTCCTTTCAATTTTCCCGGCTTTTCACTTCATAAGAACCTTCACCTGATAATAACTAACACAATAAAAAAAGAATCAGCCAAATCGGTGCAGTCGTTCGAAAGTTATGAGCTTACCAACACGTTTAGCGATTCATTTTTATATTATAGAAGATTCACGAATGATGACACTTCACGATATAATCATTTGGCGTTTTATAACCTAAAAAAAGCCGCCATCGGTTTTTTTTTTATGATATTGGAAGGCAAACAAGCAGACGGATTTCCTGATGGTAAGAAATTCACGCCGCCTAGAGACACCAAAGGTGGTAATGGTGCGTTGCCAACCTGGGGCCGGGGTGTTAGGCCTCGAGCAAAAGTAAGTTTACCGGCTACCTTACCCTCCGAACCAAAACACGTCATGACGTTATGGTGGCAGGAATAGGTAAGGCGGTGGTACCAATCCGAGCGAGTCGCTGCTAAACTCTACCACCTAGTCAGAATTCACGGTGTTAGTGACGGTGAGCCTTTGCTCGCCTTTTACGAGCTACCTGGCAAGGAAGGCAGATGGTCTATTCTGCAAAGGAGCCCGGACCAACACGGGGAAACGGGGAATAATGCCATAAAAAATAAGTGTAGTACCACCTTTAAACTATGCGCTTCGGCTTTACACTTTTTACTCTTTTTACACCTGATACTGTTTTTAAAATTGGTTTACCTAATCTAAATTTAAGCAGAATGATTAATTATGTGTAATAACGGCTCTATTTAGATATATTTTAAATATATTCGGGGTTTCCGAAGCTTGACGAATATAGCCGAGGCAAATATTTTAAATAGTAGGTACTACTAAATACAATTATTGAGTATTGTCCATAATTTTGTAGGGATTCGGTTATCACATCCAGACTGTTCATCATGACTGACGACAGTGTGAGACCACCTTCGAAGTCTTACAAAAAAAAAATCTGAAAAGGAGATTGATATAGGTCAGAACATTAAAACTAAAGGAGTCGAATATATAACCTGTTATTTTTAAAGTCGGTTAAAAACCATTTTTAAAGCCTCTTTTAAAACGAATGTCAGAGTGTCAACCGATCAAAGGTGGTTTTGTTCTGGCATTGATCGGCTGTCCTTTGCACATAGTTCACCAAAACTGGATCTTTGATTTTATTTGAAGTTTCCTATATACGACCCTCGTGCGTGTCTTCAAACTTTTATACAACTTTCGCAACTTAATTTTCTTTGAAAACTGACTTGAGGATTTTTGAGAAATAGATAAATACTCGTAATCAGAAACTGTACTGTATTGAAGATTGGGGGACCATTTTTGTTTAACCAACTTCATGGAGTACACGAGTATCTTGGTATTTGTAACATCCAACCAAGTAGTAGTTTGGCCTAACAACCCAGCCAAGGGACAGCGGCGCACCTATGACATTTATAGTGTCTATAGATATCGATTATCTTTTACCATTTGCCGCCTGCTGGTTCACTGTCTTTTTATATATATACAAAGAAATTAAACTACAGTTCAATAAATCAATAAACTATGACATCTACACTAATATTGTGAATGCAAAAGTCTTTCTGTCTGTTGCTGTTGGCTACACCGATTTTAATGAAGTTTTACCTCGATAGATACGGATACGAGTCCAATCACAGGCTTCAGTTTTTTTTTTAAATCAACTCCCAAAGAACTACAATAAGGGATGAAAATTTGTGAGAAAATCGTGACCATTCAACGCTGACGTGGTCTATATGTAATAGGTACCACCCAACGTTGTATGTTGCTGTCATAAAATCGATGAATTCACGTTAACTATTTCTAAAAGAAAGGAAATATTCAAGTCTAACAGATAATAGGTATTAGTTTTCTGTTATTATTAACCAGCTGTTCCGGCGAACTGCGTTCCACCCATTTGTATTAAACCAATAAAATGTTAGTTTCCTAGTTTACTCGCAGTCGAACGGGATAAAAAGTATCCTATATCTATCTCCTGGTTCTCAGCTACCTCCCCAGTGAAATCGGTTAAGCCATTCTTGAGATATTAATAGTGCAACTAATATGACTGTCTTTAACATACATTTTTTTTATGTTATAGGAAGGCAAACAAGCAGACGGATTTCCTGATGGTAAGAAATTCACGCCGCCTAAAGACACCAAAGATGGTAATGGTGCGTTGCCAACCTGAGGTCAGGATGTTAGGCCTCGAGCAAAAGTAAGTTTACCGGGTACCTTACCCTCCGAACCGGAACACGTCATGACGTTATGGCGGCAGGAATAAGTAAGGCGGTGGTACCAACCCGGGCGAGTCGCTGCGAAACTCTACCACCTAGTCAGATGTAACGGTGTTAGTGACAGTAAGCCTATGCTCGCCTTTTACGAGCTGCCTGGCAAGAAAGGCAGATGGTCTATTCTGCAAAGGAGCCCGGACCAACACGGGGAACATAGAAGTATATAAGTGTTCTAATAATCATTTCTACTTTTTTATCATCTTTTATATTGTTACCGTTTCATAACTTAAAAACTAAACATTTATGCCAACTTACTATTGCGACAGTAAAAGTGAATAGTTAGATAATTAACTACAAACGCTGATTATAATTAAACGGAGTTTCAGAAATCCTTTTCATTAAATACGAAGAACCGAACCAACCGCACAACTCCGCGGTGGATCGCTTGTAATGCTATGCTAATTTAACTTTCAACATGCTACCGCTGTTGTTAGAGCCGGTTATGAAGATTTATACAACATCTCTCCATCACTAACTTGTTAAACTATATTAGTTACAAAAGTGGAATTATTATATCCTGAGTTTATATTTTTATTCCCAGTTATGCTTCTTATTTTTTATAGCCGTTGTGCTCTAGGTTTGGCTTTAGACTTAACTCCTATAATATGTCCCGGGTTTTATTCTCAGGTCAGGCAACAAGCAACGTATATTTTCCATATATATTATAATTATATCACTCATTTATTTTCGCCTCTGTACTCTAGCTAATGGGGCGGCGTCGGACTTGACTTCTTGAGGTCCCAGGTTTAATTCTTGGGTGAGCCAATAAGAAACGTGTATTTAGCCATATATATAATAATAAAACTTTAATATTTATCTTCACCTCTGTAGTCTAGCGGTCCTTCGTCGGATATGAGTTCTTAAGGATCAATCCTCGGGTCGGCCAACAAAAGAATAATTAGAAAATGTATATTTTTAATTATCTAATAAAAACTGTGTTGCCAGGGATTGGATCCTGGTTGGCTATAGGCTTGCAACCTATCACATTGTGGGACTTTGTGTATTCGGCTGGTCATAGGTCTCGTGGTTGTGCATCTGCCTACCCCTTGAATATAGGCGTGAAGTAAAGTATCACTTTATCTATGTTTAGTTATAAAGCCCTGATGATAGTATGAAAAGTGAAACCGTTGGGCAGAAGTTCGAAATAAAATAAAGTGTAAAATAAAGTGTATTGTGGAAAGCACAAGAGTTTACCTCAAAAATGTAATTAGATAACAAAAATAAAATATAAAATATAGTTTAAAAAACTAAAAAACACGCTTTTCAAGCACATCAAACTAAAAACTATAAAAAGAATGTTATAACAGTCATAAGCTGTTAGCCCTTACGTAGAGTATACGTAAGGAAATTGTTAAATCCTGGCGCTCCTGATTAGGATAATGGGATAAACTTACTATATTACTCTATTGGCACCAGTTCTTAATAAGTGTACAAAGTTTGAATGAAATCGGTTCGCGGGAAGTGGGAGAAAAACGGGTGTGAGTTACATACACACATACAAACATACATACATACAAACATACAAGTGAAGCTAATAAAAAGCGTGTAATAACAAATGGTTGCCCATTAGTCGAAATTCGACCATAACAGATGTTAATATCTTGTGGATAAGAACGCCATCTTTATTTCTCAAGACCAACTACTTTGTTTCTAAAGTGCACGGCGCCATCTGTGATATTTTATCGTTATCATCAATATATTTGTTTGTGTAAGTCAAATGCATTGTAGTGTGGATAATGTTTTATTTATTAATTTAATTTACTTTATAAGCATTATTATAAAAAAAGTATTAGCTTTCTGCACTTCTCCTACACATAAACTATTAGTGTGCTAAATTAAGTCATCGTAAAAATGGGTCCAAAGTTTTTGCTTCACGTATTTACATATAGATACTATGGAATCTCATCTAGTTGATTAGAGTATGGATTCTACATAAGTATATAAATTATTGTAATGTAGGTATTTATAGGTAACTATTTAATCCGCAAAAATACTAGTTCATTCAAAAATTACTTATCGTAAGTTCATAAGTGTTTTCGATTTTGCGTGCCCTAGTTATTCTTCTGCCTGCTTCTTTGGGAAAACAGGTAACAAATTTCACGTTGTTTTAACCTGATTTGACTATTTATTTTTAATTCAATATTTTTTTTACCGTGTTGGTCCGGGCTCCTTTATAGAATAGACCATCTGCCTTTCTTGCCAGGCAGCTCGTAAAAGGGGAGCATAGGCTTATCGTCGCTAACACCGGATTGGTACCACCGCCTTACATATTCCTGCCGCCAAACGTCATGACGTGTTCCGGTTCGGGGGGTAAGGTAGCCGGTAAACTTACTTTGGCTCGAGGCCTAACAGCCTGACCTCAGGTTGGCAACGCATCATTAACATCTTTGGTGGTGGCGTGAATTTCTTACCATCAGGAAATCCGCCTGCTTGTTTGCCTTCCTATAACATAAAAAATCAAGGTGATTTAATGTTGTGTTGGTGTTAGCGACATGAGGTCTTGGGATTTATTCTCCTTGTAGAGCAACTTAAAACATTTTTTTTAATTTTCTAATAAAATCAATGTTGTCCGAGATAAGTGCCCGCTGGGCGATAGGTGTGTCACCTAGCACATTGTGGGATTAAGTACCATGGTTAATCTTATATGACCTGGTTATACTCTTTATATACTCCATGTCTCTGTAGGGCTACAAATGTAAATATATTTACTTTGTTATTATTTACTAACCGAACTGGCAATCTTTGTTTACTTAGAAATCGCTGCTCTTTACGTACCGTCCAGGGGATGTAGTAATTTAGATTCATTTTTATAAATACAGACTTATGTACAAGATTTATTGATATCTAAAATATTTAAAGGAGGTGACGGTGTGTTGCCATTCTAAGGATGCTAAACCTAACCAGAACCGGAAATATAGCTATTTTACCGACTATTGAACCCCCAACACTGCAATATGACAACAGCCACCAATGAAGTTATGTCTGAAGCTTTGTTCGCATTTTAAAGGTTACGATTTGAGAACCTTTAAGCGGAATTCGTTTACAATTGGTAGGTTTGGAAATTTATGCACGAGTAAATAAAAATTTGATCCAAACATTCGCTTCCGTATAAATATTCGCATTCATTAAGACAATGGAAATGGGCTTTGCTGATTGAAATTATATCTCAATTTCGGAATACATTACAGAAATTAAAATTTTAATTACTTGAATTTTTATAATTTATAAGCATCATTAGTTCATTTTTATAATTAATATTACTGTAACTGTTACTTAAAACCTATCGGTTTCACTGATTAAAACATTTTTATAGCCATAACATTTTAAAATGTGCGAATATATCCATAGTGGTCGCCCGTTGGTCGAAATTCGACCATGATGTTAATATCTTGTTGACAAGAACGCCATACATTGTTTTCAAACTGTATGGTGCACCATCTGTGATCTTTTATCGTTATCATCAATGTATTTGTTTGTGTGTGACAAATGCATGGTAGTGTGAATAATATTTTATTTATTGATTGAATGTACTTTATTAGCATTACTATTAAAAATATTAGCTTTCTGTACTTGTCCTACACATAACATTTGTAGTTTAAAATAACATCAATTTATTAACTCCCGAAAGGAAAAAGAGAGTAGTTATATATTTATGTCTTTCTCTGCGTGTCTCTGTGTGTGTCTGTGTGGTTTAATACGTTTTGAACAGGTGCACTGATTTAGATGTGGATTTTTTTTATTTGAAAGCTGTAATTATCAATATGGTTCTTAACTGCATTACTTGTGAGTTTTGTCGAAGGTTATTGAATATTATATATTAATAAATAAAATAAATAAATAAATATTTCTGAGACATTGATAAATTTATTTATTTTCAGATTCAAATTACATTAGTCACGTAGACCATATCGACAAATACCCCTTGTATTTGTTTGCGTCATCATTATTACGAAAAACGCTACAAAACCTTCGTGTAATATAGCTAACATCCATTTCAATCGCGTCAGCTTTTAAACAAAAATATCCATATTGAAATCGGTCTATCCGTGCAAAAGTTAATATACCAGAGATACAGTCAAACAGTTACATAAAACTTTTAACAACAGACAGACAACAGAACAGACTCTTAACAGAGGGGCTTTTCTAAAGAAGTTTAAAAAATTAGGTCTAAGTACTGATTCGGCAATGTATTATTTATAGTGGTTATAATATTCTAAATTAAAGGCCAGTGGGCGATAGGGTTGTCATATCTCAACGAGTTAGTTATCGCAGTGTAGAATAGACAGCTTGGAAATTTCTAAGAGGTGAGTGACATTACTTAACAATGTCTTGTTCCAGCCTAGAAAGAGAGGGTAGCCGATTGATTTTCATATTACGTCTAACATCCAGACCACGTGAAAACGACGTGCCTGTAACATTAATGGTATCTATAGGTCCTGGTTATCTCTTACCATTAATGCCCGGTTCCTATGATCAACGAATCGTAATCCGTCAGTTAAACTATTCGTAGTTTGTTCAAAAGTAACGGAGAGTTACCAATATTTTCAAAAAATGTTCAGAATCAATAGTCGGAAACGAGCAACCGTTGTTAGTAATCTTACTGAGCGTACAAAATACTAGTAGTATTATACTACCATCCTTAATCAAAACGACTCGTTTTTTGAATATAGGAACCGGGCATAAGAGAGCTACGCCCTTCCCATGAGTTAACGGCTTGTCAAGTTTACTACTCGTATACTATCTAGCTACCGTCTTTTTAAATTATTTGTATTAAAACTTTGAACAGTGCCTCTAGTGGTAACTAAGAGAAACACATTTTTAGACCAAAAAATTATAGATAACATTTAACTTACCGAACGTAATATATACCAACTTATGGTAACGCTCTGTTTGTTGAATTTGAAGTGACAGTTTGTTCGCTACCGTATTCCGTAAAAAATATTTGAAATTAATGCTCTCTCTTATATAAAAATATACGCAAATGAAACCCTGCATATCATATTGCGGGCACATTCAATAAAAATGGGGCCAGCGAACATCTGCTTCCAAGAAATTGATTACATCTTCGACGATTTTGTTAAAAGGCCTTTTTAGCGGTCTTTCTTATTTTTCTCCGCAAAGTTTTCCAACTACGCATATTATTTTTAAGTTTCTTTTCTTGTGTGACGAAATGTTCTACAGTTTTTATACATTCGTAATTCCATATTATATTCCTTTAGATTTTGGTAAAATTTACTGAGGTTTCTTTGTAGTTTGTTTTTTAGATAATGATATTAAAAGGAAGAATGGTAATAAAGAATAAAATATATAAAAGAGTGTGTATTATTTTCAAAGTACTTATCTATTACCCAATAGGGTTGCTACGTTAGTTTATACCGGTCGAATTTCAATGACTACATAGTTTACAAACAATGTAAGAAGGTAATCTGAAAGCAGCGGCTAATCCTTGCAAAAGACAAACACGCTTGCTGTATTTCAAACAGATCGCGAAAACAAAATATAACAATGTGAATATACGTCTTGACGCTAACCTGCTACTACAGCACTGCGAAAACCGCTTAGGGGCCTTGTCGATGCTCATGCATATCCAAGTGTGCTATTTACGAATATTGTACCAGTTTCCCTAATATTCATGTTTGTGTTGTGCTAAAACTTTGTGAAAATATACTAAAATAAATGCCTTATTAGAGAGGTGGAATACCCTCTGGCCAGGTATCCTATCTAGTACGTTTAAAGTATCCGCTTTTTTGCCTGGCACCTGGTTTATGAGTAGCATAAATTATTTATTACTTACCAGACCACTGATGGTGAATTTTGCAGCAACATATTTATTCCTGCCACTTTAATGATGGTGTGTGACACTGTTGTATTCCGGTTCATAGAATAAGGTAGCCGGCAGACTTGTTGCTGTCTCTTATCATCAAAAGAGCTATATGGTTAATTGCTGTCTTATTTTATAAACAATACCTCGTTCGACCACCTCGTTGGTCGAGTGGCTAGCGGTACATGACTGACTACGCTGACTAGTCGCGAGACTTAGGTTCGATTCCCGACGGGGGCAGGCATTTGTGTGATGAACATTTAGATGTCTTTGGGTGTTTATTAAATTTGTTCTTATATCTATTTAAGTATTTCTATGAATTAGTATCGTTGAATAACACCCACACAAGCATCTAATTTGCTTGCTTTGGGGTTACATTCAATAAGTGTAAATTGTCCGGGGATATTTATTTATTTAAAACAATACAAAATAACAGAAATACAAACATTTACTCACACGCAATAAGGTATTTAACCTTTAACTCTTCTCTTTTACGTTAGTAGCTAATAAGTACAGTTATATGTATTTCCAGTTCTCGTGAAGTAAATCGAACGCCTTCGAGCGCAAAGCTGTGAATATTTGGGTAACGATACAGCCGACCACCCTTTATACATTTGTCATCTTTATTGCCTCGTGAAAACAGTCTGCTGCTAATAAAATTATGCCGACGCAGAGCTGGTTCGGTATTAAATACCTACTCGCTGTTTGCTCACAAATAGCAAGAAAGCGGCAAAGTTTTTTCAAAGGACACATTACTTTGGAAAACCACCTAGTTTTATTATAATCTTTTTCGTTAAGTATTGATTGTTGTTATTTGGAGTTTTGTTCCAGTAATGTTGACATACATATAGTATAACGGCCAATGTTAATAATGTATCTCAATGTAATGGATTTCAAGCAATCTAGATAGCTGCGTATCCGCCAGCCTATCCCATACCTAATTGCCATATTTATCCAGACCGCAGATATGTTATTGGCAAGCGATAACATAAAAATAGATCAAAATATCAATCTTGGACAGCAAGTTTTGGATTAGGATTGTTTATTAATATTGGCCGTAAGAGAGTAACGAAGCAGTCATGCTTTCTGATAGTAAAAAAGAAACCCATGCGTTTTCAAGGAGCTTATACCGGGATGCTTCTCACGTAAGTTGACCGACTATCATGTTCTCTAAATCTCTGCAATAATAATAAAACCCTGAAGACATGTTGGTAAGAACAAATGAGCCAGGCGGTGGTTACGTATCTAATCGCAGAATGTATTTTCTTAGATAGCTAAGATGACGTTTTTTGTTACAAGCAGGGCTATTAGTCTACTACGTTAAGTGGTTACGAGCTGCCTGCCTATCAGCCATTTGATTCATTCGTCAAATCAATCTCAAATCAATCAATCAATCTGATATTCAATGTAATTTGCTGAATAAGTGTTCGATTCTCGTAATTTAGAGTTTATCAAACATAAAGTTACGTGGCAGTTATATGTTGTAATATTGATATCATGAAATAATATATGTTCTATTAAGTATATTAAACAATAATGAATTATTATATCGTCGGTGATAAGGAAGGTAATTTATTATTATGTTGTTGCTTTAATTTACGGTTGCTTAGTGATAAATCAATATTATATAAATATATACCATACTTCATATGACAAATGAACAAATGACTGGCCTGACGTTATGACAACCAATAACCTATCATTAGAGGATGATATGATGGATGAACAAAGTTATGAAACCAGCTCTCGTTTTGGTTGGGATTAAGACCGGGATATTAAAGAAGGATAAACATAGGAAATTTTCATCATTTCAAAAACTTGTACTGGGAGGAGAAGTCTTAAAGTTGAGCTGCCGAAGCTTGAGAAATGGGAATGTTCTTGTACTAAGTTTTTAAATTATTTTTTTTTGATACAGCGACAGCGAACAAGCAGGTTGCTCTTCTGATGGTGACCGTTGACTATAGACACCCGATTTACATTTGATTCATCGACTACAAATACAAGTATTTCCGATATGGCAGCAGATGCGGGACAAGTTGCTGTACAGAATTCTAGTGAACTATTTCCTGTGGTCTGTTTCAAAAGCGTTTTTCCTGTCTAGAAGCGTTTCATCTTTTCTTGAACCCTAATAACCGGGGTTGTTATGATGCCTTTCGCAAACTTATATGTTTATAGTTTGAATAAAGTATCAACTACATAGCTCTTACACTTTAAATGTTATTGATGTCTTAAAAATTGTTATCCGATATCGTCACTAACTCAACAATAATCAAAAACTTCAAATGGTAGTTAGGTACTTTCTGAAGTTGTAAAAAAGGTGCAATATGGTATGTAAGTTAATATTAACATATAAACAACGAAAAAATGTTGAAACTTGCATACCCAAAAGGTTTAAATTATGGGATGAAATTTTGCAAAAAAGTAGTGGTACTTTTAACCTGCGTTACTACAGTTTGTTTTATACCAGATAAACTAAATTCTCACTAATCTAGTCACTAAAAACATCAAAATTTATTGGGTACTTTCTGAAGTTCTAAAAAGAGAAAACAACAATGACCAAATTTCTATAGGAGCTGAATCTGACTTTTTTCATGTCCCAAAATAAGCTACACTTACATTAGTTTGTTATTATGTCCTGTTTGAAAATCGTATCTAATAACCACGACTTTTTAAAATAACGTCAACAATAGTTTTGAGGTTAGATTTCACAATTATCTTTTACTGGACTGCGGCGTAGCATAAGCGAGGAGGATATTTAGCTATTTCATTTTTATTTATTTTGATATTCCTTAGAGCATCACCAAAAAATAGAACATCTGTCAAACCGCAATAACCCCTATTCTTAGACAGAACTCGTAGAGTTCGATGTCAGAAAGGGTCGTCTGTCCAGCCGGCTCATGTAGCTTAGTCCGCTTTGAAGACAGATTTTGATTTATAATTCAATAAAATTCTATATTGATCTTAACTTGCGCGTGTAGGTTAGACAACAAGGATTATAACAGTACACATGAAGTCTTTATTGAAAGACTTCAAGGCTATTTTGTGGTTTGACCTTATCAAGTCTGTCTGATGAGAGTTTGTCACTATCTATCTACCTACTGTCTATCAGTCTTCATTGCAAGTTGCGTATATACTACCTATACTTTCGTGGTCAGGTATAATTTGGCCATTCTAAACAACAAAAATATTCTAAATATTAGAACCCTTACATCCTCAAGGCATTAATTAATGAATTAGTGTTTTTACAAACGTACAAAATTCAAGGGTCTGAAGTCCTAGAAAGCTGAAATTTTATATAAAACAGTTATAAATAAAAACAACAAAAAAGATACCATAAAAATACTAGCGCATCCTTTCTAGAAAATACTAGTGTAACGCTGTACTATACATATATATTACGGCTGGAATTTTAAGACAGATGTGCGACTCTACCGGTTGACCTATCCGTCACGGAACGCGATAATGATAAGCATGGATGTTACAAAGGAATATATAAAACGGTCGCATCATTTGGGCGACCTTTTAAAGTTTTCTATTACTTTGTAAATTAATTAGTAGTCGTTGCATTGTCTGTCTAAGCAACTAACCAAAAAAACCCAACAAAAACAATTTCACGTGAAATGTTGCCAGGATGAGCCTATAAGTATTGGTCGCACTTTAAAAAGTTTTAGGATGTTATGTAGAGCCAAGCTTCTCACTCTAAATGCTCTAACTATACACCCTCACAGTTAGTCACCGTCCGTAGTTGCCACCATCACATGGGCGTAAGTTGAAATATGTTTTCACTGATCTTTTTTTTTCCATTACGATATGATATTATAGTTCTAATAGTGATAAAGTTCTACTATATCCTCTGATCATAATTATGGCGGCAGGAATAGGTAAGGTGGTAGATCCGTATCCAGACAAGTTGCTGCACAGCCCCTATCAATGGCAATACTAGATTACCATCAGCAAACAAAGGTAGAACGGAGAAAGTCACATTTCGATGGTGAAAAATACGTATACATATTTACTCAATCGCTTAAATTAACGTCATGTCAAAGTCACGTCGCGACGACAGTCAGATCTTTGTAATCTGGCACGAGGTCCGATTGTAGATCTCTCATCTTAGTAATGACTGAGACATAACAAAACGCATTTTTTCAATTTAATTTGGTTTACTGGCAAATACCATTTTTATTTAAAAAGGTAAGTCTACATTAAACCACACTTTATCGATATAATTTCTTAAAACTATTACATTATTTTAGATAAAAGATAACAAGCAATGAAAAGATATACAACGTAAGTGACGAAAAATCCCCTCTTTTCTAGATACAGAAATCTCCAATTATATTAACGATATTGGTATAAAGCCAAAACGATAGCCCGATCCTCAGCCAAACAGCGTAGACCGTTATACAAATGGCGTTTCGATATCACTCCCCTAAATACCCTCTTTCTTTATAAAACCTTAGTGTTAAGCGGATTTATTTCATGAACGTGGATTTAGAACTTTTTATGATCACTGACTTTATTTCACATTTTCGCTTTTGTCTTGGTTCAGTACGAGATCAATCTCATTTGTACATTATTATATCTTCAACTTTTTTTTAAAATGGCTAATATGTTGCTAACCGCAAGGTTTTTGCTACTTCACCGGACTGTAATACGTAAGTGTACCTACTTAAACAAATTAAAAAAATTCCCCCCGTGTTGGTCCGGGCTCCTTTGTAGAATAGACCATCTGCCTTCCTTTGCCAGGCAGTTCGTAAAAGGCGAGCATAGGCTTCCCGTCACTAACACCGTGACATCTGACTAGGTGGTAGAGTTTCGCTGCGACTCGCCCGGATTGGTACCACCGCCTTACCTATTCCTGCCGCCATAACGTCATGACGTGTTCCGGTTCGGAGGGTAAGGTAGCCGGTAAAATTACTTTTGCTCGAGGCCTAACATCCCGGCCTCTGGTTGGCAACGCACCATTACCATCTTTGGTGTCTCTAGGCGACGGGAATTTCTTACCACCAGGAAATCCGTCTGCTTGTTTGCCTTCCAATGTCATAAAAAAAAAGTAAGAATTGAGTTAAGTAATAAATTATGTTTGTTTATAAATAATAAAAGTTATCCGTGTTTGTACGGTTCCGATATTTAAATAGACCATTTGCCAGTCTGCCAGCTAGCTCGTAAGAGGCCAGCATAGCAAAAATGTAAGCCGTTACCCACTAAACTGGTAGCAGAGCGCTTTGTAGTAACTGGCCCGGGTAGGAGTCCACCACCTGGAATATTCCTGACACCTTAATGACTCTGTCATATTCCGGTTGAGAGAGTTGGTGACTAGCACAATAGGCCTAAAACCCCGGCCACAGGGCAGAGACGCACCTGTAATATCTCCGGTTACTTTAGGTCATGGTTTTCTCATACCGTCAAAAGAGCCGTCCCTTGTTCACTGATCTATCACATGAGAAAGTAAATAATAAATATGTGTATAATAGAAAATAGAATAGAAAATGTTTTTACTCACATTCACCTTACAAGAGGCACTTGTGATATAAATACACTTCCACATACATACATATCTCCACGCCAAGTCCCTTATGAAGTAGACAGAGAGTATCAAGTGCCAAACCTCACAATCCTGGCAGATCTGCCAAGCTTCTTCCACGTTCATTACCCTTTTCATAAAATACATAAACATACATTCGGAGACTCATGACACCACCTTCGGATAACACCCGAGTGATTTGATCGTAGAATGTCAACTTAGGTCTCCCTGGGTATCTACATCTATCCACGTTCACATTGTCATATTGTATTCGCATATCTGCTTTGTCAATCTTTCATCTATCATCCTTTCAACATGTCCGAATCAGCAAATCATTCCCTTTCTCATTTTAACACAAACACTTTCTTTCAAATCGACTCTTTTTCGGATCTCTCTGTTACGAATGCGATCAGCGAGCGTAATATCATCATGCTTCTTCAGATATTTCCAACTCTCACTTCCATACAACAACCTACGGATAAGCACAGAATTATACAAAGGGAGAGACTTTGACTCAAATAGCTTACCCAGCGCTCCATTCACATTATTCCTTGCAAACGCTCTCCTTTCCACATTCACGGCGTACCTTCCATTTCTGCTAAGAGCACAACCGAGATAAATAATTTAATTAACTTGTTCTGGCACTACATCATCAGCGAAAGCTCTTACATCAGTTGTAGCTTCGTCTCTTTTAAACACCATAACTTGGGTTTTCGTAATTCAAAATACTTATCTGAAGATACTTTGCACAAACTGATCTAGCTCCCAAGAAATTAAAATTTATTTTTTCGATATGGATAGGTAGAAATCAACAATACCACCTACAAATACGAGAAATATATCAAGACAAATTAAATACTCGAATTAACCACAAAGTTAGAAAATGATGTTAAGGTTATGGTGAAGGCAACGATACTTGATAGGTACCGTAATAAATTTAATAAACAAGCTCGGAAATAAAGACAAATAAATGATACGCTTATCACACCAATATCTGCACTTGTCATAAAATGAACTAGAGCCTGGTAATCATTAAAATGTGCACGATATTCAGAACCTTAAAGGGCGAATGGAAATGTCTTTTGTTTTTATCTGCAAATAAATAAAAATAATTAATTAAAAACTTTTCAGAATAAATGTATTTGTCTTCTGTGGTTAAGCGAATGCTCCGTTTTTAGACTTTATTTTATGAGGTTCCTGGTCCAATTACCAGCTCAAGCAACAAAAAGATAACGTCTTTTTTTCATTTTCGTACAAAAGCTTGGCGATATGCTTGCGGCCTATCGAATTTTCAGGACTACTTAAGTGTCTTTGGCTCGTCGTAGGTCCCTGGTTGTACTTCTGCCTATCTCTTCGAGTATGCAGCGTAAAGTTTTTTTTAAAGAATGAATGAGCTTTGTGCAACATATGTCGGCCTCAGGTTGGCAACGTACCATTACCACCTTAGGTGCTTACCGTCAGGAAATTTATCTGCTTGTTTGCCTACCAAAAAAATGAAAACATTTCCGTACTCTGTTCCTGTTACCATTTATTAATTATTACACATTTTTTTGAAAATATACAAGTATTTTAGTTGCAAATTGTCAAATTAGCATGATCAATAAAAGCAAACTATAAAATAAATTTATGTTGCCATATACAAATTTATGAGTCCACGGCTATTTCCTTCACATGCTGTACCCCAAATGTTGTAGGTGTAACGTTACGTTCTTTCATTACATGTAGTAATTTAATTTTAATTATACAATTACAATTCTTCCAATGAACTAAATGACTAAGTATCTTGGTTGCTTAATCATTCATTGATGTTACTAAGGATTTTTTTTCTCCATAAGAAGCTTTACTGAGTATCTTCTTTGACATTACAATGTACTCTATAGACTAATAAGTAATTGTAATGGAAATATCTTAATCTTTTATGTTACAGTATCTTAGTATAAGTCCATCAACTTTTACATAGTGTCTCTAAATAAAAGTTAATGGACTTATACTTGGAAACTGTGAAAATGTGACTGAGAAAAATGAAAAAAAAAAACGGTATATCAAACTTCAATTGCATTAAAAATTAAACTTTAATAAAATCCGACTTTAAAACTAAAAAGTACAAAAGAATAAATATTTAATATGAATTATATACTATTAATAGGTTTGAAGTCGGTGTCAAGCAAATTAATACATACTTAAAATATAATTATTAGTTCCTACTTCAAACCTTCTAGAAAATGGCACACATATATGAGAGGTAGTATACCTATAGTTAATATTGTTTTTTACCTTTTAGTTATGAAGTCGGATTTTATTAACGTAGTTATTTTATATAATTACTTTTAGTTTATTGCTGATATGAAAAGATTTTTTAAAAATAAACATCGGGATAGGTGAAAGTAGATAAAAATGCTCATAAAATAAAAACTGATGGGTCTATTTGAATAAAATGTTATGAGACCAATTTGAAGCTATTCAGCATGAAACAGATCAAGAACTTATTTCAATCATGATTTTTAATGTGGATATTTTTATACTAAAACTAGCTGACCCAGCAAACTTCGTATCGCTTGACATTAATGCTTCGACAGTAGCGCAGTCTGTCGGACCCAATGTGAAACTTTCCAAAATCAATGACTACTTATTATTAAAAAAATTAATTAAAAAAACATTTCCAGGAGACCAAATTGTGAATCTAAACCCTTCTCGAATTCCCTTGAACACGCACATAAACTTTCATCAACATCGGTCCAGCCGTCTAGAAGGAGTTCAGTGATATACACACTCACAGAAGAATTATATATATAAAGATATGCTGAACACTGTATACAAATTTGCATATCGTTTTCGGAACGACAACTTATACTTTAAATCAATATTCATTTTTAAGATTTTTCATCATATTTTGTAACGACTGTTACGTTTCATTGGGGGTAACTAGTATAAGTAATAGATGTTATTTTGTATCGATTCATAAATCCTCAATCTCAAATTTTTATATCGAAGGTATTTTAAGGAAAATGAGTAGAAGAAACTTCTTAAATAGAACAAACAATATAACGAGCACGGTTAAAATGACATGAACTAGTACACAATTAGGTGGAATTATATGTAAAATAATTGTTCAAAGCATATCAACGACCTGCATAGCAAAAGTTATTTTCAATTGTACTAACTTTCAAGTACGTCTAACAAATATTTCTACAATTTTATTTTTAAGATACTAACGACCCGTATATATGAAGGTTTATTAATTTGTACCTACTTGTAGTATAGTAAACATTTCCACAAGTTCCACTTAAGTCTATACGAACAACTAATTCCACGAAATATACAATGTCTCACGAATAACATGCGATATTAGCATCTGCGGCCTCGGGATTTTCTCTTGCCGCTACGAGAGAATTTCGCTTTTCAATAACAGAGTGTTGCACTAAGTACACACAGACCCACGTATATTAGAGGACAAAACATCGGTCCAGCCGTTTTCATAACTACCGTCTCGTAATCAAAACTTTTGCTATAAGCACTCCGTGACACAAATAACTTTGCATGCGGCGTGTGGATTTTCGGTTTTGTAATAAAGTTTTTTTTTTGTTATGAGAAGTTTAATGTTTATACTGATAACAGTTTATTCTAGATATTTTATTTATTCGCCGCGTTCTTAACATGCAGCACTTAAGTTTTTTTTATCAGTTCATTTTTGACCAATAAGATAGTAATATTTTTGCTTACATTTTTTTCCAAATGAGGTAAGTCGTCGCACAATCTTCTCCACCTCCGTTCTGCCATCATAACTGGAATACTCGCTATTGACTGTCACAAGGTGGCCGATATACTTTCTCATACAAGAGGTTAAACACTCTAGTCGCAGATAAAAGACGACCCATTAATACCAATGGTATCTATAGGCGACGGGTTTAAGCAAATCAGCCGGCAACAGTCCCGCCCCAGTTTGGGTAATGCCGCCGTGCTGAACGTCCGGTAGTACTTTGGCAATAGAATCAGCGGGGAACGCTGAGCCCTCAGAAGTGCAGTACTCACCGAATACAACCATGGGGTGGCCATGAGAACTTACCTGCACTGCAAAGAAGTGGCGGTACCTCCCCGAAAGCCGGCGTCGAAACCCCCTTAAATTCCGCTTTATCCCCTTTCCACGCCTCCTTTACAATGTGAGCGTTGATTCCGTCCAAGCCTAGCACCTTGCTAGGAGAACTCACTATAATTTTGCCCACATTTTATCCTCATTGACTCTGAATCCACTCCCGACGGTGCGATGGCAACCGCCATCCTTACATTTTGATGGTATTCATCACCTCTCGATACGTCCGGACATAAGGTCGCTTATAATCAGGCCAAGGTCTCGACCACATTGTCAGAGTTGCCTTCTAACAACCTGACCGCATTTATCATATTTCGCGGTGGACGCACTATCCCAACCGTGCTCTTGTGGGATTTCAATGGGTTGAAATTCCCTGAATTCCTGCGTGCTTTGTTATTTTGTTGCCTTAGTCTCTCCAGACGACTATTCCACCACGGATTTTCCTTGCTCGACTCACGCTGGAGACTTACGGATTCAGCAGAGACTTTTTGGATAACCGTATGCAACTTGTGGCACTATTCACTTCACAGCAGTTCGCTCGGATGCTAACTTGCTTCAACAAATATGAAAAAGAGAGCAAAAACGCGACCAATCTACTCCCCGGTACACACCTGAAGATCGCCTGCTCTTCGTCTGGCTACAACACACTTTCCGCCTCTTCTATTTTACTTCCTCTGCCTTATATCTGGAACGTAATCAACTATCGTAATCGTTACTACTCACCACTTAGTGTACTCTCCATGTCCTTTTTCCACCTTCCTATTTAGAGTCCAGTCTAGGTTTGATTGGCTCACTACGCCATGGAACGTTCGGAGCCAACCTCCGATATTCCACGCTCTCCAGTTGCAACGCATAGCTAATTATGAACTCCTTCATGTCTCTCTTTCTGTATTATAGGCCTTACGCCGCCGGGACAGCGAATGAGTGCAAAGGCGTTATCATAGCCCGGTACCGAGCGAAGGAGAGAACACCGTGTTTTTTTTCGTTGATAGTGGTTTACGACGCATTTTCGCACACAACTTCAAACGATTAGCAGCCCCGTTTTGCGGTGGCTGCGTGAAAGATCACGAACTCTGACGTCGGCGGGGCTGTGGATTAAATTATTAAGCTTTTTTATAATTACACAACTTCCATTCATACTTTGCTGGATTTAATCTACCGTATTGTAGGTCGAGAGTAGTCCTAATAGACTGTTGCTATGTTTAGATAAAAAAATATCAAAATTAGACTGATTTTCCTGGGAATTGGTAACAAATAGCAAAATCATCAATTAATAATAAAAAACAGCACAGAAAAACTGTAAGAAACTGACTTTGATTGCAATAAGTATCTAAGTACAAAAAAATGAAGTTTTTAGGAAAAAACTTCATTTTTTTGTAGAGAAATAGAGGACTATTTCTCTGAGATTCTATAATCAGACCCAAATTTGGCGGCAATGTAAGCACCTCAGAAGTATGCTCTTGTAAATAAAAAAACATTGTTTCGAATCGGTTGCAAATGACGAAGAAATCAATTAACATAAAGAAAAAAATAAGGAGCCAAACAAATACCGTCCTCCTTTTTCAAAGATGTTTAATTAGACTTCTACAGAACTTGTCTGTAATGTAGCTAAGAACAAAGTATCTCCAATCGGCTTGACTCTCCAATCGGTCACTGCGCAGAGATGTTCCCTTAGTGTCTATCATGGAGAGCACTCGGGTAAGTTATCCAAATTTATAGCTGCTGCTGAATTCCGCATGCGAACGTCTAGCTAATATTCTGAATTTGTGAATGGTAGGGGCCATCTTAATACATGGCTTACATTTACTATGAGTTTCCGTAGACCTAATTTGCGGTGACACAAAAACTTACTTATAACCTAACTTTTGATGTTATAACATGTCACACAAATATGTTAAGTACCTATTATACTAACCAACAAGTGAAACATACAAAGCTCGTTCATCTTCAATTCTGTAAAAAAAATCTCGATAATTTCAGCTTTTATATAAAAAATCCGCATCGAAATCGGTTCATTCGTTTAGAAGTTATGATCTCACAATCAAGTCGAACTCAAAATACTCTTCTTTTTTCAACGGGCGTAAAAATATTTTTTGATGTAATTTATTTAGAAACACTTGTACTTTCCACAATATATTTTATTATTTTTTATTTTTATAATTTAGCCAACCGGTTTCGCTACACAAGCATCATCAGGGCTATATAACAACTTGAGTTGTTATATAGCCCTGATGATGCTTAAATCTAAATAAATTACATCAAGAATGGAATTCCACCAAGCTCCGACGCTAAGAAGTATAGAATCTATCAAAATCTTTTTTAATTATGGTTATAAAGTTCTCTATAATATTTTTTTGGTACGTTTTAAATGTTACAATCCGTATAAATTAAAAAGTTAGTAATTTTACACCCGTATCCTCGAAGCGGTAGGCAAAGTTACAACCAGGATACTAACAATTAGCCTTAGGTGACAAAAAGTTCAATTATCCAATAATACGAAAAAAAATTACATGAAGTATTTCCGGACCTTGGAATAGAACCCGAGACCACATGTAGTCAACGCCAATACCGGACCACATAGGCGATGAATATGTCAACACATAAAATGTTTAACATGAAATAAAATACTTTCACCCAAGACAGCTATTCAACAGCAGTCGAACATTCCAATTGTTTTCCTTTTTTATTAAAATTACTGTCTATCCGTTTCCTTTTTCGATGAGTTGTGAAATTCTTGCAATGTCTTTGCAGCTCCTATATTGATGTTTTTTGTTAAAAACAAAAAATCAAAGGCATTTTTCGTTGTAATTTTATAACTCAAGAACGGGCTCCTCTATCCAAACTAAATGTTTAGGCTTTGTTTGGACTATTTACTCAAAGGTTTATGTAAAGTTTGCATAAAATCGTTAGAGCGGTTATTCATTTATCACATTTTTTGTAATAAATGTATTCAATAAATGGCGGATCCTTTTGTTAATGGGTATTTTTCTGTCATATTGAAACATTTTCAGTTGTTTTTTCTTTTTTTTGTGTTACGTCGTTCATGCGGTCATATATCTACGTAGCGAAGCACGTACCGGGCCGCTAGTTTGATTATAAATTTGAGGTTTGATATCTTTAACGTATAAACAGGTTTATCACGGTCTTATGATACGTAGAGATGGTTTTTAATAATTGTAGATTATTTTACATTACTTTTAAAATAATAATTAAGAATAAATTGCTAGTTTTTTAGGCAACATTTATTAAGTATATGATTTATTTTACTACAATATCCATTTTTAATTAAAACCCCAACATCAAATATAAGAAAGTTGACGATAGGTAGTTGTCAGAGTTTTTGTATTTAGACGTAAAGATCATTTGTGAAAAAATTTGATACATTTTAAGGGTATATCTAATAAAATTTTAAATCTCAAATTCAGAACTCCAAACTGCAAAATTATGTCTGTCTGTTACTTCTTCACGGTTAAACTTAAGTTTGATGTGCATGATTATAGGTAAAGACCCATCTTATAGGTAAAGACTCGGGTTCAAACATAGGCTACTACTTTTTTTTTAATTCAACTCCCTAGAGACTATTATGGGGAATAAAAGTATGTATAAAAATATATTCTACACTAACGAAGTCGCGAGTAAAGAGCTAATTTACATATTGTAATTAAAACAAACTATTCCGTCACACCGCGTATTTGCGTAACGGGAGCCTTTAAAATCACATTTAAGCGCGTCGTAGCCTTACCATCAGATACATAACCATCTCATAAATCAAGTGATACCAGATTCAACTCATATCAATCATCCTACAGCCGCTTCTAATACATATCGGATGCGAAAAGTCCTTTTTGTGGAAGAAAGCCAATCGGCCCCTATTATGTAAATCAAATCACGTAGGATCTTTATGGTGTGGCTCAGAATTGCTTTGTGATTTTTCAGAAATTAGTTTTTAATAGTTTTCTCTACTGGCCACTGCACTTTTCTATGATTTATCATTGCTATTTCTAAGATTGCAAAATCCGTTTGATAAATTTTAATTTTACTCATTTTATTTATATTTTATTAGGCGTTACTTAGTTTTATTCAGCTTTAAAACATATAACGTTAAAGCTGAGAAATGTTAGTTGGTAAAAAGTTTCAGAATCAAGTAATGAAACACCTGAATGTTAGCTTTTACATCATCGATAGTATTTCTTTATTATTATATTACAATA
>NJDD01001467.1:141352-170656 GCA_002245505.1 Calephelis nemesis | reverse complement strand
ACGTGCCTATTTGGCACTCTCCACTCCTCGATTCGCCTGTACGGGCCTGGCGTGGTGGGTGGCGGCCCCCATCGCCGCATCTGCCTCTTTTCGTACCGACGAGGGCGGTTCGGTACGCGTCACCTCCAGGGAACGCCCTAACCCGCTCTGCGGTACTTTTTCGGGCCAGAATTGCAGTCCAATGGACTGGCAGGGATCGCGACGTGCACGCTTCTGGCCAATGACCCCCTATATTATTAATTATTTAATTAGATTCAACTATTTCTTCAAATTCCTTTTACTAAAGTTTTATTGGCATTATACTATATTATTATATTATGATACTATGTCATTAACATCGCCTACTTAATAAGAAATTGTATATATTTTTGGAGATAAATAGTCACAATTGAAAAATAATAATTGTTGGTTACTAGCTGACCCGATGACATCCGTATCGCTTGACATTAACGGCTATTAAATTTTTATTTAAAAAAATAAAGATTTGTGTTTACCATTTTTTAACAATTTTCTGGTTCCTCTTTCATAAAAAGCTTCTTCTGACACTAGCTAACAAAACAAAAAGAAAAAGCAACATAAGTCCATCCATCCATCCATCGAGGACCACGCGAAATAGGTGTTATTTAAATATGGAGAAACTCTTGTTTTTTTACTATGTTTGAGTCATTTATTTTAATATCTTATAACGAGAATTTTACGAAGGTAGCATAGATGTGAAAAAATTAGGTCACTGGAAACCAGAGATGAAATATAAAGCGTTGTTTTAAATAAACTCAAATATTACACTGCTGTAAACCGGAGGAGCAGGAGCAAGCAGAAGCGTTATAGTGGCAATAATATTGTAGATGTGGTAAATAGAAAATATTTGGCAAACGGAAGTTTGACAAGCGAAAATTTTGTAAGCAGTTTTTAACTTCAGAAATGGGTAAATTAACTTAACAAATAGGGGATTTGGCGCCATAATGAGAGAAGATGAACTTAATTTTTGAGTAAATGTTGAATTTTGTGTAAATTATGATCAAAATTAGTTAATTTAGGTGGGAATGCGTTTAATTTTGTCTAGATAAAGTGCACAAGTGAAATGTTTATGCAGAAATTAGTGTATCGTGTAATTCCTCGCTGCCGCCAAATCTCACTAAATGAGCTTGAGTAAAGAAGCTAATGCTATACTCAAGACACTGACATGACTTTGACTTATGACCTGAAATGACTTATGACTATAAAAAAAAAGAATTTATTAATACGGAAGACGTGGCAGGTTGGCCTAAAGGTTCTTAGCTGGTCCCAGAAAGGGACAAATTAACTTTTTTTTATGGAACAGATAAACAGTAAATGTCAAACTCTGTTACATAGACGCTAAGCTAAGTACGTCCATAATAAGTCGTAAAAAACGATTGAAAGCCATATAAACAAAAGAAGAAGAAGAAGTACGTCCATGGGTTATTATAAGTCAATCACGTACCAAAAAACATACAGTCAAATTGAGAAAATCCTCTTTTTGAAGTCGTTTTAATTTCAGATGATGTCGCTTCCAACAAATAGTAAAAGAGTAAATGTCAAATGTTATTATACTATGAAACAATTAAAACACTATTCCATAATGAAAAGTTTCCATTATGTTACAGCAGATATTCTCTGCTTTGGGTTTACTAAATTTATGCCACGTCACAACGACTTGAATATTCATTATGCTCACGGCTATATTTACAACGTTGCGGTATTCAACACATTAGTTTGTATACAGCTGAAAATTTAATGCATCTTATTTTGCAATATGTTTAAAAAAATGTGTATGTACTTATGTACACGCGTTAGAAGTTATACTTCTTCGGCGTAATAAGATAAAAATCTTTTTAAAAATTTTATCATTTGCCTTATTTTACATTTGTAGACAAAATGACACTAACCATAGAAATAAAGAAATATTGTGAATACAGTTGTCAGTTCTCACGCAAACATACGTAGATGTCCTTACTTTTACTTTGTTGGTACCTTTTTTTGAAAAACTAAAATGTTATCTATAGCTAACTTCATCATGTCGGTTTTTCGTGACGGTGTGCGCGCGCATCGTAAAAATTTACCCTTATCATTTTTTCCTAACGCGCCAAAAGAAGTATAACTTCAAAAATATTATGTTGTTCCGGGCTTGCGGAATAGACCATCTGCCTTCCTGTACTATAAATCATCATCGTGCTTACCGTCACTAACCGTAAAATCTGACTAGGAGTAAGAGCTTCACAGCGACTCACCCGGATTGGTGACCGCGTTACCTATTCCTGCCGCAATAACGTCATGACGTTTTCCAGTTCGGAGGGTAAGGTAACGGTAAGGGTAGCCGGTAAACTTACTATAGGCCTAACATCCCGGCCTCAGGTTGCCAAGGCACCGTTACTACCTTTGGTCTCTCTAGGCGGCGGGAATTTCTTACTATCAAGAAACGCAGACGCGTTTCCTGCTTGTTTGCAATATCATAAAAAAAATACGTCATAGGTTGACGAAAAAAAGGAAGTTTAACAAAACTAGAATACGATTATAGATGGATGTAGGTGTCCAAGGAGACCTAGGTTGAAATTCTACGATCAAATGACTCAGTAGTTGTCTGAGTTTGGTGTCTAGAGTCTTCGAAACCTGCTTGTTTGTGTTAAAAGGGTATTGAATGTGCAGGAAGCCAGGCGGGTCTGCTAGGATCGTGAGATTTGGCACTCGATGCTCTCTGCCTACGTTGGAAGAGACTAAGCATGATAATGTAAAACAAATAAACTGGACAAGTTACAGAAAGTGAATCTGGTCTCGAAGTAAGCAAAGTATATGCTTGTGTTGTAGGTGTTTGTCGACGAATCTAATACATAGAAATACTTAAAAACATACCAGAATAAATGGAATCGAACCTGAGCCTTGTGATTGGTATTCGGATTTAAGCGTGTATATAACCCACGAGTAAGAGGCCGAGAGCAGTAAAGCTAACCAACGAGGCGGTCAAAAAAAATTGTATGTATGTGTGTTTACGTTTTATTTACATATATAAATTCAAAATAAAGTAGTAAAGTAAAGTAAAGCATCTTCATGCCCATATTCCCGAGAGGTCTGATAACTAGGACACCCACGACTAGCTAAAACTACTAAGCCCCACAATGTGATAGGTGACAAATCTATCGCCAACCGGGTACATATCCAATTCCGGGCAACATCATTTTATTGGAAAATCGGAAATACACATTTTCTTAATTTATTTTAATCCTAAAACCTGGGATAGACCACAGAGGCGATGTATATCGGGTTCGATATATTCAAAGACTCTGTTTAAAAGACTTTTCGTGTGTCACTTAGATATACCATAAAAGTAGTTGCCTGTCCCGACTTCGCTCGGATGGTATTTTTTATCATAAATTTAGACGTAAGCTGCCCTATCTTTCAGATTGAATCAAACTGCACACAGTGTGCAAATTTGATTGAAATCGGTTAAGTAGTTTAGGAGTCCAACGCGGACCAAAAACGTGACACGTAATTTACAGATATATGTTAAGATGTTGGAACATAACAATCATAGGTAATGATCGTAAATTAAATTGTAAACGTTTCGCTAAAATCTCATTATCACAAAACCCAAGAAAGCAGCCAGTAAATTAAAATGGCTTTTAATAATTAAGAGCAAACTGTTAAGGGAGACCCAAAAGATCTTTTAAATGCTGAAATTAAACCATTTGTCAAATAGCTTAATATTTCTTATATAAAATTATTTTTAGATTAATAATTAAACAGACTCCTTATAAGCTTATTTCAATATAACAACGTCGAGTAATTATTCACTTTTAGAATTTGGTTTCATATTTTAATAAATGTTTTTAATAGATGTGAACAACTACGCCCAAAACCTGGGCAATCAATTTCTGATTGATTGACACTTATAGATCTAAAATTAAGCTTTAATGATTTCAAGTTTCATAATTTGCAGTTGATTTAACTTTCAACAAATAACGTGTTTGTACCTAGTGGTTATGTCATTATGTACAGATTTTTTTGCAGCGAAACTCTACCACCTAGTAGTATGTCTCGTTGTTAGTGACGGTAAGTCTATGCTCGACTTTTACGAGCTGCCTGGAAGGAAGGCGGTGGTCTATTCTACAAAGGAGTCCGAATATTGATTCAGAATAGCGTCGGTTGTGTAAATCAATGTATTAAAAAACGATTTTTACAGTTTTAATAGGTTTTGTTTGTGTTTATGTTATTTATATTTCTATTTTTAGCTAGTAGTTAGGTCTTCACCGTTAGTATTGTTGAAATAAAGTTAAATAGACATAGTAAATAGGTAACGTGTAGAATTCAAGTTAATGGCGTAATAAGGCCGTACGACCTAGGAATAGGTTAAGCTTTGGTTTACATTAAACATTGATTTTGGTTTTGTTTTATTTGTCCAAAGATAATAAAACTTATGTACTAGGTTTAGTACTAGGTTCTCCGTGTAATGCGCACGCGAACGCGCTCCTGACAGAAATATTTACGTGAAATCCTTGCGCGTGCATATTTATGCTGCTGAAGCGATGAGAAACTATAAATCAGAGACATTTTAAAATGGAGCGAGGTCAGATACACAACCTAGTCTTCAAACATGACCTAGGCTATCATCTAATATATTAGAAATACGAATATGTATGTTCTTTAAATAAATAAATTGATAAATAAGCCTTTTATTTCTTGCTTCTAAAAAGTTATAGTACACAAAGAATGAGAGCAGTAATTATAAAAGAAATGGTTAGCGTTTAAGTTGTTAGTAATTAGAGTGTTTTAATTAAAATTATATTTGTTAGTAGGTTAGTTGTTGTACTTAACTAGTAAATAAACATTACAAATAGATATTGCTAAGTTCGTTGTTTCGTTAGCAAGAACCCCGGTTTGGGTAAAGGCCTCCTCTAAAGATTGTATGTTATATAAGGAATATATTATATAAGACCTACAGACTTACCTACCTACCTACCTATATTACTTTCGCCTCTGTGATCGTGTAACCGAGTTTTTATGAACGAAATTCCCTTGGCACGGTGTATTTTCAACTGTCCTTGGTCACCTATCTGCCTCAGTTTTATTTTAATTAAATAGTTTAAATTATAAAATGCTTTTAGTAAGGTCAGAAGGTACACAAAGTAAATAATGAAAGTAGGGAATAGAGCAAATGCATGCTAAGCAAAGTTCAAAGTCACGTTGCTAGTCTTGCTTTGCAAAATTCTGGGTTTATCCGAAAGTTACTTTATTTATACGAGAGTTGAGTGTATCAGAAAAAGTATAAAAGTACAAAAAATGCGGTCGAAATGAAAGTGATACAGAATGTTTGTGGGGTTATGTATGCTTGCCTATCGCGTTGGAACAGCGAGATAAAAGAGAATGTGGGATTAAAGAAATGATTGGTGTGAAAATGCTAAGGATGAAATTCAATGATCAAATCTTTTAGTTATCATTCGAGGGTGGTGCGTGAAAATATCTGGGGCAAATGACCCTGCCAAACGAAGCGAAGCACGAGGGTACTACCTAACTACCTTGTCTTGAAGTATTTTGTTTAAATCTTTATAACTTTGGATTATAATTGCCGACAACATTTTTGAATATGATGCCTGTAGAGAACTAGTAAAAACATAAAATACCAATCACACAACTCATACTTAAGCCATCTTATTTCAAAAAACATGAACTATAGTAGGAGTAGGTAATATGACTTGAGGAAGAGTAAATTTAGAGGATAAACGAGGCTGAACTTTGGAGTACTTTAATGTTATTAATTAGACAGATATCTTAAAACGCCCGATTTTGTCACTGACTCAAAAAAATCTTAACCTTGTAACTTTTGTCGCTCATACCACATGTCCAAGCCACGAAGTAGGAAATGTAAGATAAGCTTAGAACGCGAAAAACAGATGGCTCTATGCCTTATTTAAACGCGTCATCATACGCTTCTTGTAATTTTCTGGTGAAGTTGTAAAAACCGTGAAGTAAGCAACATATTTGCTATTTAAAAATTACTCATCTTCCTCTATGTTGCGAGAATGCTTTATTTTAAAGTTGATTCCTTAAAGCCTGTTACTAGTGTAAACTGTAGCTTGTCAACTATCAAGCACTGCTAACTAAAAAGATAACCAAGTAAGCACTAAGCAGTGCTTACTTGTTTATCGCCAAATAATGATGACTATCCCTGAACATCCTGGAGTCTATTACTTATGTAAGAACAACCTTGATTATCAGAATAAATTTGATAAACACCCAGAACCAGAAATGTAGACATCTAGATATTCATCACATAAATGTGTTCCCGCATCGGAAATCAAAACCGAGACTCGCGGTTACTCCGCGGATTTATTTGATTAACTATATTAATTAATTAATCAAAGTTTGTAAATATGTGTGTATATTTAAGAAACTTACCTATAATATTTCTAATTCATACAAGCCTTAATTTAATAAATTGTATACCTTAATCAGAGTATTTGCCTGGGCCATTTTGTTAGTTAGCAAGTTAGCAAAAACTGTAGAATAGAAAAATAATGAAAAGCGAATACCTACAATGTTTACCTAGCACCCAGATGAAGGCAGACAAACGGACAAGACGTAGGTATAGTTTGACATTTTTAATAAGTTAGGGCTTGTAGAGTTAGAAATATACGTAAGTTTCTTAGATATAGACCACAGTGATATTTAGATTGTTAATCTACAGCTTAGTGTTCGTCGTCTTACAACTTTCGACAATGCGAGGTAATATGTTAACCATTTTATCCAATTGTGCTTTTAACACTCTAGAGATGAAACCGTTATCGGTAGGCCTATTTAATGAATCATGCATGGTTTTTTTGAATTTGCTTTAACTCAAAATGGCCGCTGCTGCACGTAACTGTAAGAAAAAGTGAAGTCAAAGAAATACGTCATAATATGAGTTGTCGTTGAACTCGTATTTCGATATTTAAGTGGTTAAGAATTTAATTGAGATTCTTAACTATTTTTACATAAAATAACGTTTAGGATTTCAGTTTGAAGTGGCCATGTTTTTTTTAGTTCAAATATCAAAAACTATAAAACTTTATTTAACACGTAGTTATTTTAAATACTATTAAGTAGATATTAAAAACAGAGAACCTTTCAAAAAATATGGTAGAACAATAAAATTGGCCGTATTTTTGTATTTGTTCAAACAAATATTTTACATAGTAACTTCCTCTGCCCTATTTCTCGAGGCGTAGCTACGGAAATTCGATTTGAAACTTTCCCCAAGATCTTTGATGAAGCAAAGCGGAACATTTTCCTGGGAATTGTCTGAAAACCGGTGTCAGACGAGAAGCTAATCTCATTCACAGATGTGGCTTGTTAGGTTAAAAATATTGTGCTACAAATGACGGAACTGTTAAAATACTTTTTCAGTACAACTGACCAAACCAAACTGACAATGTTTAAAGATTTCATTATTATGTGCGGATGAATGTTATAATATCTTTATGTCCGTGTCCGTTGGGGACAAAAAGATAAACAGAATCGCAACCGGGGCACATACGACTAGCCGGAGATACTAAGTATAGGTTTTAATGAGTCCTTAATGATTGGTTATTATGGTACGGAATGTTATAGGTGGCAATCCTATCGCCATATTATATATAGATTTATAATATGGCGGAAAGTATCCATATCTATTCATAATATGTAGCACATGATTGCAGCTGTGGTCTAGCGGTCCGGCGTCGGACTTATCTTCTGGAGGTCCTGGGCTCGACCCTCGAGTCGGGCAACAAAAAGAAAATATGTTTTTTCCAGTCTTCTATAATAATAAAAGTTTAGTTTGGGATTGGATGTGTGCCCGGTTGGCGATAGGCTTGTCACTTATCACATTGCTGGACTTAGTGTCTTCGGCTACTCGTGTGTGCCCTGTTTGTGCCTCTGCCTACCTCTTCCGGGATATGCGCGTGAAGATACTGACTTACTTTTATATTACGTAATGTTCTGCAGTCAACTTACAGTTTATTAAAAGGGTTATGTAAAAAGGCGTGTAAGATGTGTCTTACAGTATGTAAAGTGAGTAGAGCCACGTCACGTATTTTTGCTACCTACCTTTCAATGAAGCGGAAGAAAGTGATACAAGGTACTTACGAGAGAGATGTTTACTTCTTCTAGACAAACTCTAAAGATGTATCTATAGGTATGCCTTACCAAATCACTAAAGTTCTCCCTTACAAATTCGAGACGACTGTATGTCTGTACATATATCCCAGGAACTTATTTCTCAAACTATTATGACTATGCAGTTGAAACTTGGTAGATTGCTAGGTGAACCGCTTCATGATTTTAATTACTTACTTATTGTTTTATTTTTTATGGTTTTTATACACAATTTTAATAAATAAACTAATGGTGGCCACATTATGTTTTAAATATAAAAAAATAAAAAGTAGTACATTCCAACAGTTTAAAATAAATAACGTCAATAATCCTTTGCCTGTGCTTGTTACTAGGGTACCAGTCATTAGCAACTATCTCATTTTTACATGTCATTTCATTTAACACAATTCTGCTTTTAATATTACAATTGAATTAATGTATAAAAAATTAATACTAAAAGTAACTTTTCTTTCACTTTGGGCTAGCACGTACTTGAGCTAAATATTTATGTTTTCATTACCTTTTAGTACTTTATACTACTACCTTTTAGTACTAGTTTATACTCAATGACCAGGTAACACTTAACAGTTTATTTCATGTTTGAATCCAACCTAGAAATATGTAAACAGCCTAAAATCGAACAAGTGAACTTAGTTTTTGATTTTAAGAAAAAGTGCTAGAACTAATAGTTACTGTACTCGTATAAAAAGAAAAACTTTTTTTGAAGGTTTATAATACAATATTATAAATTTTAAAGAAAGAAAAAATTTCGCCCCACACATTATTTGAACCTGTAACCTTTTGTCTCGAGCCGACGAATGCTCTAACCAATTGAGCTACTGAGGATTCAAGTCTTGTGGCGAAATTTTTAATTCCCTTCTAACCCGTTAACGCGGGTATAATACTATAATTATTTTGGCACTGTCACATGCAATGACAAACTCATTTTATTATATAAGAGGAGGCGAACGAGCAAGTGGGTCACCTGATAGCAAGTGATTATCGCCGTCCACGTACACCCGTGACACCAGGAGTATTAAAGCTGCGTTGCCAACATTTAAGGAATGAGTATTCACTTTTCTTGAAGGTATCCACATCCGCATTTTGATCTGTATCCGCCTTTGATTGGTTCTGCAAAGGTATTGCGCGAGGTAAGAAATACCTTCAGAATCGCACAGTTGTAGACCGCTACATATCTAAGTAATGGGCATGATATCTTAAAGTAAGACGCGATGTTTTTTAGTTTTTTCACTTGATTCTGACGCTGGACAGATGGAATGTTTTAGTATTTAGGTGACGATTCGAAGAAGCGAATACTGAGCCTCAGAGGGTTCTATTGAATAGATAAACGTAAAAAATGATAAAAATACGATACTAGAGTTACGTGGATGTTTTTTGTATGTGAATTTTGGACATAACAAACCTTATCCCAAAATAAGATATAAAGTCTTTGGGGGTGGCCATAAAAGCGAAACTATGCCAATTTTTATTGCCTGCCTTCATATGTGAGTTACGACACCAAGTCACGATTTTATCGTCCGGCATCCGGGACTTATGCTGAAACCTCGCCTCGCTTCCAATACAAATGTTTTATTCCATTGGCTATTATTCTTTTAATTTTTTCAACTGTTTGTTAATTATTGTTGTTTGCAAATACAAAAATGTAACTTCTTCATTTTGAATTGAAAACATGGGTAAAAACTTTTAAACTCGCGTCAGGACACGTGACCTACTCGAAAATTCGTAAGACGGCACAGGGCGCTTGCGCGAATGTTCGTGTTGTCATGTTTGTGTACGATAGCGCAATAAATGAATATTGTATTCTACCACATAAAGTACTTTCATACTGATAATTAAAGCAATTCGTGCAAAATTATTCCCTAACTATTCCAAAACCTTAAATATGCACAACGTTAATATTCAAGTTTTTAACATCTGCCGGCACTCCCGGAGTGCAACCGGTCGTTTTTTTGAAATGAAATGAAAATTATTTGTTTGCGGAACATGTGTGTTAAAAGGTTGTTATAAAGATATTTAAGAATACAACATATTCTACCACATTATGGTGTGAAAATATTTAATTAAATTTTAAGAAGTTACATATTTATATAAAAATGTACATTTAAATCGCATCACTTATTTACACTTTTAATAAACGTTTTATATATTTATAAACATAAGTTTCGTAATTTATTATAAATGAATTTAAAGGTAGATTCAGTTTTAGTCCTATCTACCGTACAATACCACTGTTTCCAAACCTAGCCAGTCGGGAAAAGAAACGGCGTAACAAACTCCCCGCCAACCATGATTTTATTACTTAAATTTGGTTTAAATTTATTAAAAAAATATATAAGTACACATTTTGTTTATTTATGCTTATCAGCAAGAAAATATATGTAATTATATATAATGTATTTGTGAAATATTTAAATCTACTCTAAATTAATTAAAAGCTATGTCTATGAGTCTTACTTCCATGATCATCACCCATATCATCACTAGCCATCGCGAACAGATTACCAATATACTAATTCAAATTAGTCATTTTTGTGGTTCAATTTCGTTAAGTTAAGGTAAAATACCTATTCATATAGAAAGTAGTGCATCTAGTATTACCTTGTAGTAAGTAAAAAGAGCACTGGTTTACTTAAGATCTTGATAGGAGTTTTTTTGAAAACTTAAGACTAGTTTTATACATTTTAAGACCGGTTTAGCGAAATCGGGTGATTTGTTGAAATGACAAAGAAATATTTGCCGAATAAATTTCTTAAAAAGATGTTGCAAATTTGTTAAGCAAAGACTAAGTTCCTCAAACGCTTCTTCTAAAAGCTTTAAAGATAATTGGGTAAAAGAAAAACTAAATAAATTAATAACATAAGTTTGCATAGAAGTATGATTACTCTAACATCTGAATACCGTACTTAAAAGTTCAACTGTCATGACTTTTAAAAAAAAGCTAGGAAAATAGAGGATTCTGATCAGATTAACTCATACTCGTTTGTAACAATCAAAAGTTTCAAAAATAGAAATATGTATTAATAACAAAAAAAATTGCCATACAGTATAAACTAACCAAATATTTAAAAAATAAAGACATCATTTTAAATATTAACTAATAACAGTTATGGTTATTGCAAGTGTTATTTTATCCAATCTTCTCGGTGATATAAACGGCCAGTTTTTTTTTTTGTACTAAAACATTTATTTTTCCCTTTGAAATAAATAAAAAGTATAATACTAAATAAAACACCATTACTTAGTCAATCGTACATGTATTAAATTCATATTCAATGAAAAACAGAAATATCAAGCAGAAATTTAGTTATAGGAAGCTAACACAGTTTTTTGGTCTCTACCCTGGGCTAAGTATGAACTGTCGGGAAACCGTACGTTTAAAAATTAACAAACTTATAGCCAGTTGATCTTATAACTGACAATAATAACCACAACAAAGCGCTCATTACTTTTACTTAAATTAAGCTAATTTTTTTTCATTAAAGAATATTTTCTCAAATTGCAACATACACACTATGTATGCGGCACTGAATGAAAGAAATTGAAGCGGCAGATTAATATTTACAGGAAAAGCACGAGACAGTTGGAAAGAAACAGGATTCTTTTTTAAACAATCTAGGAACAGGTGCAGGTCCGCGCGTTGTCTCTCATCTGAAAAACAGGAATCACTTAGATTGGCATAAACTATATAAATAGTGGGTGACTTTAACGATCATCTGCACGAGCGTTTTATAATTTTATTAAACTAGCTGTTACCCGCGGCTTTGCTCGCGTGACAGTTGATTTATTTACTAATTTTAGCCCTTTGATAATTACTTTCACTCAAATTGTCAACACCTGTTTCGCCCCATTAGGAATAGAATTTCCAGAAACGCTTGTCTCTAGGTTGCGTGAATTTTTTAACATCAGGAAATCCGTCTGCTTCTTTGCCTTCCAATATCATACAAAAAAAAAAAAATTTATGTTATAGGAAGGCAAACAAGCAGACGGATTTCCTGATGGTAAGAAATTCACGCCGCCTAGAGACACCAAAGATGGTAATAGTGCGTTGCCAACCTGAGGTCAGGATGCCTCGAGCAAAAGTAAGTTTAACGACTGCCTTACCCTCCGAACCGGAACACGTCATGACGTTATGGCGGCAGGAATAGGTAAGGCGGTGGTACCAATCCGGGCGAGTCGCTGCGAAACTCTACCATCTAGTCAGATGTCACGGTGTTAGTGATGATAAGCCTATGCTCGCCTTTTACGAGCTGCCTGGCAAGAAACACGGGGAAGCATTTGGAATAATTCTTCGTTAATATAGATAAGATGGTTGTGTTATATTTGTATTACTGTCATTCGTACTTAAACTACTAGGTACCTACATGATAAGCTCCATTGAGAGTATATTCTGTGGTATTTATTACCCATGGATGAAAAAATATTGTTGTGTGTTATTACCCATGGGTAGTGGTAGTATTTACCAGGTACTTAATCAGTCTTTTAGACCAAAATATTGGAAATAAAATAGAAACATATTGTGAGTTTGCAATATAAATAATTAGAAATGTTAATACTAAATAGTTCTCGGTTCCAGTGAAGCGTTTTTTGAGTTTGAAAACTTTGAGTTTCACCACCTTGTATAGACCGGATTATGTTTATAACTATTATGAATAATTATAAGTTTAAATCTCACACAGCTAGATATTATAATAATTGCAACTAAGCAAACTTTAGTAATTTCTTACATAAACAAAAAACTTGAAAACAAATAAGCAGCAGATACACTTAATATGGATTATAAAATTGAGATCTGAAAGAATCAGTCACAGCAGAATAAATACTAAAATGTTGGTATTAATCCGGGCAAGGAATAACAGTTCATTTCTACCGAATGTAAAAAAAATGCAATTAATAAACTTTAAATGTAATATAATAATGTTAAGGGTCATTTGCACCATTCTTTCATGTAATGGTAGAAATTAACTCACATGTAAATATTTCACCCTTGATAAATTTAACTCATGAACGTACTGTTATACCCTAGTACTGTACCCCTGTTAACCTTACCTAGCACCTACACATCAATTCTCCACTCAGACTCCCTTTTTTCCATGCAGTCAGCATATCTCCTTTCAATGTCTACCACTTCTCGTCAGTCTCAGGCAGTCTTCAGTCAGTCCTCATCCAGAGCAAATCTTTCTATATCCGCCGGATCCCATTCTGCTCATACAGTAAAATTCAAGTGTAACCGCCTCGTTGGTCGAGTGGCTAGCGTACTCGCCTAACTACATCGACGAATCGCGAGGCTCAGGTTCGATTCCCGACGGGGGCAGGCATTTACGTGATGAACATTTAGATGTCTGCATTTCCGCGTCTGGGTGTTTATTAAATGTATTCTGGTATCTATTTAAGTAATTCTATGTAATAGTATCGTTGACTAACACCCATAACACAAGCATATAATTTGCTTACTTTGGGGTTAGATTCAATTTGTGTGACTAGTCCAGGGATATTTATTTATTTAAATTAATATAAGCCTTTTGTTAATTAAATCTCTTCCAGTTCTTAATAAAATCTTTTTTTAAAAAGGCTCACACCGGAGACCGTATAACAATGCGAACAGCTCTGGAGTGTTTATGATTCCGAGCACCGCCAGAAAATATATACAAAAAAAATAATTGTCATTATCTCTACTATTAATTAAACATTCAATGAATAACAACTAAAAAATAGTTACCTACCGTTACAAAGAACAATACGATCGGCTATATAAACTTTTAAGTTTTGCAGCTTGTTATCTACTAGCTCCATTATAACAGAAGATAAAATAAATATGATACATCTTTCCAACACTGAGACAAATAAGGCTGCCTGGATGACTAGCTCAGACTGCTGACCCTGTCAAGAGAAAGTTAAATTGCGAGAGATTAAAAACATTTTACAACTCATTTAAATAATATTTCTTCATTTAAGATTGAATAACACATCTAACACTTTTCCCGTTTTGGTTTAGATCCGCTGAGTAAAATAGACTATCGGCCTCTTCACCACTGAACTCGTAAAAGGCGGGCACTGGTTAAAACATAGATCACAAATATGGCCACTGGTGACAGAGTGCGGTGCAGTTACTAGCCCGAGTAGGGATCCACCACCTTATTTATTCGAGCCAACATAATGACCAGCCAGGGTAGCCAGTAGACTTGCACAATATGCGTAACATCCCGGCCACAGGACAGCGATGCACCTGTAACATCTATGGTGTCTATAGGCCACGGTTATCTTTTACTACCAGAAAAGCCGTATGTTTTTTAACCGACCTCTCATGTAAGAAATATTTGTCTATGTTTATTAACTAAACCTATAATGATGTTTTCCCGAAAATCAATGTGAACACATCCAAACTCAAAAAGGTGATACAGTAAAAACTTGTCTTATTTAATTTTCAAACCGACGTGTATATACCTCCCAAAAATATTTTTTAAATTTATTATCAGTTTATTACTATCGTACAACCTCGCTAAAACAGGTAGGTCTACATTTAAGATTAAGATATAACGTTAGTTACGTAGTATGTACTCTTTAGGAGTTCTTTATCCATTCTCGTCCGGTAGAATATTTATCCAAAATTATTGGAAATAGAGAAGGTTATTTAGAACTAGAATAATGACTCGGGTTGGGTGATCGACCTGGATTAAAGATTTGTCTATTTCTTATTCAAATCTTTAACACATTTTCATATATAGGTTTATAAATATGGGAAGCGTAGTTACAGTTAGATTTTCAGTGTGTTATTGATTTTTTTGTACTTACCGAAAATAAAATAAGTTTAATGAAAGAATGATATTCTTTTGCAGCAATAATGCAAGTACAAGCATACTGAGATGCCATCTGAAAACGATTAAAGAAATTGGTTATATGTGTAAAAAAAATGCTATTACCTAAAATACATAAATTTAAATTGTTAACTTCGTTAAATGGCTTGTGCTAATAAGTGATTGTCTCTTTTGGTTTTGGTGTTTGTTGAAAGGTTCAAATATCTTTTGTGATACCTAGTTGTTAATAAACTTCCAATTTTTGTGACTGTAAGAAATGGAAGTAAAAATTCTTTCAAATCAGTTATATTCAGTGCTCACATAGGCCATACATGTGGTACTTGTGACGCGCCTACATTATGTCGGGCTTGTTGCATTAGAAAATATGTAAGAAAGAATGCTTTGACACAATATCCATTCGATAAATTCTGGTAAGCGTTTAATTTCAGTATTTTTTATACATTTTAGTAGTAACATAGTGTTCACATTCAAAATATGAATAAGATTTATTTTTGAATGAAAACCTACTAAAACTCATATTTTTTTATCTACAAATCGAGTGAATACAAGTACTTTATTAATATGAATTTTATTTACAACTAATTTCGGAAATTTATTTCATTCGGATTAACTTAACAGAAGAATTGAAATAAAGTTGCCAACCTAAAGCGTTAGTAACGGTAAGCCTAAGCTCGCCTTTTACGAGCTGCCTGGCAGGAAGGCAGATGGTCTATTCTGCAAAATCTTCATCTCTTTCATTGGGTACGACATCTAGATTTGATAATTATTTTTTAAAAAGATAACAAATGGTTCCTAAATGGTCCCGCATTAATTTTATCAACTTCCCATAGTAGTTTTTGAATTATAATAAATACTATTATCGCTTATCTTGACGATAAGGAATAAAATTAGTGTATTAAGAAAAAACAGTAAGATCATTAAAAAACTAATAAAACTAACAAGGAACTAACTCGAAATCATGACCAATCTTTCTACAACAACCTTTTAAAATTGGTTTCTGGCTGAATAATCGCGTAACAAACGTACAAGAAAACACACAGTCGAATTGAGCACCTCCTCCTTTTTTTTCGAGTAGGTTGAAAATCAGAAATTGCAGGGATTGAGTAAGACAAATACATCGCGCCATTATTCGCCAGGATTTTACTAAGCGGTCATGACCTGGGTGCGGTACAAACATTAAGGGTGAAGCTTTAACGACCGCTTAGTAGCCAATGTCAATCCGAAGGCATAAACTTCTGCATTCATGCAAAGGGACTAACTTGGTTTCCAAACATACCTCAACTGGGGAATGACACACACCTGGCTCAGGGAAGAATCCCTTTCTGAAGCTTTAGTTAATTTTAAATTGTACGCCAACTTAACTAAAACGCAACATAATTGTTAAAAATGCTTACCACTGTTTTAATTGGTGTAATTTTCTTCATTAAATCCAAAATCATCAAATAATTGTTAATGAATATTTTAGGAACGAATGTTTCGCTAGAAAACTTGGTGATTGTTTCGCAAAATAATTGAATGCGGTAATATAACAAAGTAAATATCAGGACAATAGACGTTTCACCAACGTTATTGGCAAATCGTATAAACACATCAAAGAATTTTAGTAAGGTATATTCAAAATAAAAAACGGCAACGATTGAATATAAATTTTTTGCACAAAAACAAATAAACAAATATGAAACTATACATTGTTTGACCTTTCGAAACACTTTTCCGTCCCCATCAATATATTTTTGAAAGCGTATAAAGTTGAGAAAATATCGATTTTCTGTTACTAACGATATTATAAATTGAACTAAATACTCTGCAAAACACACAATAGCCAATACCCTCTTGCGTGTAATTACGTAACTTAAAACAATATTTGTAGTAAAATAACCAATTCCAATGATAACGCAAATCATTTTAATGATAGAAGAATTATATTTAGGAGACAAAACATTGTTGTAGAATCCAAATATTAATGAAAATTTAAGAAAAATATTAAAATTACAAACTGTGTCGGACATTTCATCTACGACGAGTGTCCAGGAGGGTCACCTTTAAAAGACTACAAACGTCGTAGAAATATAACAATTTTATTGATCGTACTATAATTTTACTTATTGATACACGTATACTTACACTTATGCATATAGTATGTAATATAAAAATATATGCTCACTAGAAATACTAAACGCACACAGATAAATGTAAAACAAATTGCTAGAAGTATCAATAATTTTATTAGATAAGCCACAATACATCAATAAAAACTCCAATAACTTTTTAATTGTTTTGACAATGATATCCCACCTTTACATGTTTTACTGTAATGAAACTGAGAACAAGCAATCAGTTGTCCTGAATAGATAATACAGGACATCACAGACGTTTTCTCTGATGACATCGAGTAGCCAGAGTTTAATACCCTAATGCGTAACTGTACTGAGTATCCTAACTTCCGGGTCGAAGCACATCAGCGGTTGGAATAGGTAAAGCCGTAGATACACAACCGAGTAAATTTCTGTACCACCACTACCACCACACATATAAATATGTGATAGTAATTAATTTAGCAGGAATGCAAATATTCCACGCTTAATCTAGGAATCAATAAAACTAACTACGCTAATAAAAAAAACTTCAAAACTGAAAATTAAAAAATGACAAAGATTTAATATTAATTATATTTATGTACTACCTATTATTGTTAAAGTACATAACAATTTTAAGTAAGTATTAAATTGGCTTGGCACCGACGTCAAACCTATTAGTAAATGGCCCAAACAAATAAAAGGAAGTGTGTAATTAATTTTAAATCTTTATTTTTTTTTTGTAAGTTTTGAAGTCGGTTTTTTATTAATGTAGCTAATTTTATTTAATACTTTTTAGTTTTTCGCTGATATGATTTAATTTAATAAAATAAACATCGTGATAGGTGAAAGTAGATCAAAAATGCTCATAAAATAAATACTGCTGGACCTACTTCAATCAAATTTTTATGGGACCAATTTGAAACAATTCCACATCAAACACAAAATAATTACATAAATCGATTCAGAAACCTTGGAGAAATCGGTGTACATAAATAAAAAAATATACCGGCTGAATTGAGAAACTCCTCGTTTTTTTGTAACTCGGTTAAAAAGACGCAAAAGATCATTTTTGTCTCTAAATCTGTATAATAGTTTCATGTATTCTATTTATGTATGTGTATTGGACCACCTCGTTGATTGAAGTGACAGTACCTACTTTATTGATCATTTCCGATGCTTGTCAGATGTCACTTTGTCGATGATATATTTCTTTGTATTGTTATCTGGATGTTTATTGAAATTTATTACATATATTTCATCTGTTGTACCTCTCTAATAGCAATTTTGTCCTAAGAAACATAACATTATTTTGTTGCCATACAATGTTTATGATAGTATAATCTAATTATGTTTAGATTTATTATAATCAAAAAATATTTGAAAAAATGTATAAAATAAACATTTTTAGGATTTTGAAAAAAAAAACTCTTTTCTTCACTATAACTCAAAAAAATGCCAGATTTCAAATTTTTAAATTTTTTTAATTTTTTAGCCTTATTCCATTAACTATTTATTAAGTGAATTTGAACTATTTATGTAGTGAATTATATTTTTTTTCTCTAAAATACGATGCAAATTTACTGTAACAAAGTTTTTTTTATTAAGGAACCAAAATTCAATAGAATTAAGAATTATTTTATGTTTAGAAAGTTACTCAGTTAATAAATATTGATAACTTGAATTAAAACCGTTCAAAGAAATCAGCGCCTGATCTTACCCCTCGAACAGTCTTTTCTTTTCAATTTCGTCGACATGGAGAGACTATTTTACGTTGAAGGAATAAGTTATTTTTCTCGGTAAAAGGTCACAAACTTTCAAAACGACAAAAATAAATGTGTGTATGAAAAGACGCTTTTCTCAAAACTTTTAACTTTATAACTGTACTAGCTGCGCCCCGCGGTTTCACCCGCATAAGTCTCAATCCCGCGGGATCTCCGGGATAAAAAGTAGCCTATATGTTATTCTGGGTCTTCTGCTACCTACATACCAAATTTCATCGTAATCGGCTTTGTAGTTTTTGCGTGAAAGAGTAACAAACATCCATACATCCATACATACAAACTTTCGCATTTCTAATATTAATAGGATAATCTTAATTATTATGTAATTTCATCAGTTTAAATATAACAAAGTAAATTCCTTCCTATTATTTATTCCTTCCTTTTTATTCTTTTTATTATTATTATTTATCTTATTTGTACTTGAATTCCATTTTAAATTATTTTGACATTGTATTATTTGTTTGACATTTTTAAAATCAGCTATTGTATTATAAAGCAATTTCAATCAATTATTAATTAATTATTTATTTATAGTATGTCATTATAATAATATTATGTGTTTGTTTGTTTACTTATATGAAACTTTAATTAATATTTTTATGGGTCTATGTAACCTGATAATAAACTAATTTTATTTATAATTAGAAACAAGACCAATTTCAGCTTAGAACATTTATTTAAACTTATGATTGCATTCTTTAAAGTGGGTTATAAAGTTAACGTGAAAGAAAGTACCGTCATTCCTGGAAGTTCTGCAACGCATCGGTGATACTACCGGGGATATGATATCCATGGGCAGGGGTGATCCCTTACAGCTATATGAAGCATAAATTATCTACAAATAATGTAAAAATGCTGTAACCTACGCTTAAACTAAATGGGAATCCTATTAATATTATAAAAGTGAAAGTTTCTATGTCACACAAAAACTGCTCAAACGATTTTTATGAAATTTGACATATGCGTAGAGAGTAAATTGGATAAACATATGGGATAGTTTTTATCCCGAAAAAATGTTCCTGTGAATTTTTGAAAAAAAAATTAATTATAAAGTAAATTATCAAAATCGATTAATTAACTACAAAGAAAAACCACGGTTATAGGTCATCCTCTTTTTAAAGTCCATTAATAAAACTTCGCTTAATAAATAAATAAATAATAAATATTCCTGGACAAGTCACACAATTTGAACCTAACCACAAAGTAAGCAAATTATATGCTTGTGTTATGGGTGTTAGTCAACGATACTTATACATGAAAATACTTGAATAGATACCAGAATATATTTAATAAACACCCAGACCCGGAAATGCAGACATCTAAATGTTCATCACACAAATGCCTGCCCCCGTCGGGAATCGAACCCGAGCCTCGTGGTTGATCGATGTAGTTTGTCGTGTTCGCTAGCCACTCGACCAACGAGGCGGTCAAATATTAGTGCACATTATGTAGCAACATAATATAGAAATAGATTATGCATCGCAAGTAAGGTGTTCACTAATAGTCGCTCCTCGTTTGTGTTGTGGTATCTTTGCAATCCAACTAATTAGAAATTGCATAAATCTTTCACACAAATATGTTCACTGTTTTAGAGCAATAGAGATGCAATTTGAGTGGTACAGTTTTATTGATTGTCACAATATTATACGGGTAGATTGTATTCCGTGTTTCATGTTCGATTACCAAGATGGACGACAAGGCTCTAAGATAAGCTCAGATGTACGAAATGTAGTAGGCGTGGTAATTGATTAGGATTACTTTCGACTGGCTTCCTAGTGCTTAATGTTACTCTGACATATAAAATAATAAAAATAAAACTAATAAAAATGAATTTTTAACATTATCTAAACATATATTATCACCTCTGTAGTCTTGCGATTTAGTTGTTAGATTTGACTGCCTGAGGTCCCGGGTTCGAATCCCGGGTCGGGCAATAAAAAGAAAATTGGGTTTTTCCAATTTCCTAGTAAAAAAACGTTTCTCGGGATTGGATATGTGCCCGGTTGGCGATAGGCTTGCCACCTATCACTGTTGAACTTAGTGTCTTCGGCTAGTCATGTGTGCTTGGTTGTGCCTCTGCCTACCTTTTCGGAAATAAGGGCGTGAAGATACTTTATATATTTTTAAGACAGAATTACCATTCGTCGTGGTCATCACGCCTGAATAGATGGAGTTATTATGCTTCTTTATTGTGTTAGTTGTTCCCAGGAAAATATTTTATGATTAGAAAAACTAGGAAAATGCAGGAAAAATGATTTTTTAATACACACTGTTTGTATCTGTTAACGTCAAGAGATATGAAGTTTGCCGAGTTGGCTAGTTATTTATAATTTTAACAATTTTATCGCCTTCCAATTTCCATCTAGTTCCTATCAATCGCTACTTTGGACGCGTCGCCTGAATTATTAACATAAATATTGACTTCCACAAAGGATAGAAATACCATACCATATATTAATTTAATTGAAAAAACCAGACATCAAACATTCTAATGATTCCACAGAGAGCGAAATGCAACTCAAAAGCACATACCTAGAATTCATCACGAGTACTTCTGAGAAAACGATATTAATATTTCACATAACATTTCTATGCCAGTTTATGTAAATATTCTAAGTTCTAAAGCAGCTGAAGGTACTTTAGCCGTGTGAACATGTGTAATTAATATTTACGACCCTTTATTACCCTTGTCAATGTCACCTACATGTACTGAAGTGCCAGCTTTGGCTTTGACGCCAATGTTTTTACACCATTTTGTATCAAATATGCTCGCCAAATTATTAAGATCTGGTTAAGTAACTCCGGCGCTTTATTGTTTAAACTAATATGTGATATGTGCATTTTGCAATACTTAAACGACAGTTTAAAAGGTCGGCACAAATACCACTTGTATGGTTCATGTGAATAAAGATTATTCTGATTCTGATTCTTTTAACTTAAAAATTTTTAAAGCAAGACAGTAATCTCTAAAGTAAAGTCTGTCATATCGAAGTGTTCTGCTAAAAATGCATTTATGTGGTTGTAGTGAAATACAAATTTGTTAATTAATAATATATTAATAGTATTATGTTTGTGTTCAGATCAGAGAAATTGATTTATTCTAATAGCTTGTGCTTGTGTTTTTTTACTAGTCTCTCTTTACTCTGTACTCTTTTAAAATTCTACTAAAACATCTAAAGTATACCTAACATTATTAACGTCGATTACTCTTGTACTCAAATCGTAGTGTCTTCTTTACTAATTAGTTTTGTCACAGGTACTTAATAAATATATTGTTAACACACTGATTTTAATAACACTTGCGCTTTTTCTCAGTACGCTTTAATTACTTTATGCATCGCTTCACCCTATGGGTTTTACTTTTTGCAGCATCAGCAGGGCTTTAAAACAAAACATTTTTAAATTAAATTTTTAATGAACCCCCAAAAGCCCGCTATCTCCTTCAAAAGTTATGATGCCACAGATACACATCTGAATTACAACACTGCAAAGACTATGAACCACCTCTCAGTTCCTTCATCAGGTCCTTGTCATTAAATACTCGCCTTTAGGAAATCTCAAAAGATCTAGTTTAAGCCGAATCTAACGAGTCCAAACTCGATAGGTTTACCAGTAGGCATTCCAGGGATATGTCTCCTATCTGCGAGTACCAGCATCAGAAAAACTCACTTGTATCAGCATGCATTAGTGTTTTAAGTGTTAGGTCTCACATATGTTCAAAAGTGAAACAAATACCTGTAGTGCTTCTAAGGTCCTTCCCGCTGCTTACAAATAAGCTGCAAATAAGTTAATGTACTTGAACGTCTACACAGATGTCCATAACCTATAGCTGAGAACTACTTTGCCAAGTATCGCCTCTGTGGTCTAGCGGTGTGGGCGTTGGATTTGACTGCATGAGGTCCCGGTTTCGAATCCCGGTGGCCAACAACAAAAAAATTGGATTTTTCCAATTTTCTAATCAAAAAAATGTTGGTCGGGATTGGAAATGTGCCCGGTTGGCGATGGGCTTGCCACCTATGACATTGTGGGACTTAGTGTCTTCGGCTAGTCGTGGGTGCCCTGGTTGTGCCTCTGCCTACCCCTTCGGGGATATGGGCGTGAAGATACTTTTAGAACTACTTTGCCACTCAGTTTATCTGCGACATAAAAAATAAGATATAAAGACAAGAACTTATAAAAAATAATCAAAACACAATAGGGCCTAGTTTTTCATATGAATAACTATTATCATAACCTTCGATATTACTTAAGTATGATTATCTCATTTTAAAATATTATATAAGGATGAAACAAAGCAGTATATTCACACTCGTCTCCCTGAAGAGTTAGGAAGAGGTACATACAGGGCACCTACGCATAGCCCAAGGCACTAAGTTCCACAGTGTGATAGCTGGCAAACCTATCGCCAATTGGGCACGTGTCCATTCCCAGGCAACGTTGATTTTATTAGAAAACTGAAAAAACACATTTTAGTCCCCGAGCAAGGGATCTAACTCGAGACTTCATAAAGTAGAGTTCAATACCGAACTGCCAGACCACAGTGGCGATGCGATGAGGCTTTACAAATTATTATATTTAATTTTTATATGTACACATTTTCAATGGTCATCACGCCTGAACAGAGTCAGCAATTTTGCTAATTCTTTCGAACAGTGACAAAAATATATACAAATTCAAATTTATCATAAGAATCATTTGAACCATACAAGTGGTATTTGTGCGCATAGTTTTGTATAAATCAGCAAACTACATAACATCCATAATGCAATATTTCGAAACGAAGAATTAACATCGCTTAACAATATACTTTATTCGGCGCACGTTCACTGAAATCAACTGATTCTGTTTGTCTGGTCAGCCCCAATGTCAGCATAAATTCATGATTCTTTAGCCGAGCCATTTCAACAAGAATAAGCTTTAAGTTGGCTAGTTGCATTTGTATGTTAGTCAAATTGATAGTTTGTCAACCTGAGGCTAGGATGGTCAGCCTCCTGCGTAAGTAAGTAAACCGGCTACCCTACCCTCCAACCGAAACACGACAATGACGAGCATTATCATTTTGCGGAAGGATTAGGTAAGGCGTTGGTGCCTGTATGTTCGGGCGAGTCGTTGCAAGACTCTACCACCTTGTAAATAAGAGTATTATTTTCATCATAACTCTCTTATTTTTAAAATGCTCATAATAGTACGTGTTTATTATATCGGAATCTTAGAATATGTTTTTCAACTACTTTTAAGTTCAGATTGAACTATAATTCACACAGCTACCAAGGTTCAAGAAAAACACAATGTAACAAATGTAAGATTACTATTTTCAGAATGTTCATGAACCGGCGCCATACCCAAAATACTCCTATTTAGAGGTTCACTCGTGTGCGTAAAGATTTTTACCTCTTCAAAAGTTTTGTAAAAAGGCCCGGAATTACATGTAGCTATCTAGATATACACTATGTATACAAAGAGGAATAACTCACTGTAACTCTTTTTATGATAATAAATAGCAGCTGAAAATAATTTGTAAAGGTGTTTTTTAAACATTTTATTAAGGCCCCATACTCAGTCGGCCAGAAGAGCCAATCACCGCGCTCCCCCGTTTCATGATTACTATGAAAAATGGCGCTCTAAAGTAAACGTCTTAAGCGACAAATCACTATTTTTGACACTATAAAAGTAATTTGAAAAAAAGTATGAAAACTGAAACACTTATCTTTTAGGTATAGTACTTATCTGTGTTTTTGTTAAATCTGGTTTCGATATTTTTACAATTGAAGTAGACAGAAAGCAAAAGCTTTCAAAAAAGGGTTAACTTTTTGATTTTTTTTCTATCGATCAAAGTAAATTGGATCGTGTTTTGGAAACACTAGTCTAGTAAAGCATATTCATGTTAATCTTGTGTATTTTTGTCAGCAAGATCCATGATTGCTTTGTATGAAAAACAAAACAGTAAACTGCTGACGTATTTTAGCGTATATGGCCCCTTACCCCTTACACAAGTAAACAAACCATTCACCACAAGTTTAATTTTCAACGAAATGAATGTTTTAGGAGAAATCATAGTTTTACAAGAACCAGCAACAGAATAATAAATCACAGGCGCATCTGTGATGTAAGCACAAGGCGGGCACTACTGATCGTATCATTTCACGCTATAATATAGCACAAGGTCAACTCTGAAGTGGATACTCTGTAGAAACTTAATCCAAATTTTTGTGAAATATGGTCCGGCTTCGTATGTTTATAAAGAAAAATACTTACGTACTTCACTAATAAGGATATAATAACACCATTGCTAACTTGACTTAACAACAAACATCGCTAAACCAAGAACAATACATATAAAACTTATACCTAAATGTTCTCTATAACAAAGAACAATTCACCGCGCAAACAATTAGACGCTTATTAAGAGGCTACAAATTAAACACATATCCGCTAATGAAGTATAATTAACTGTCATTCCTTTACAACTGGAGCTCAAGATAATTATCCAGTAATCGCTTAAAATTAATATTATACTTAATTTTCTAAATTTAACATAAAATACAAGGGAATGTTCAATAACTTGAGTAATTAATATTAGGTAGCAACAAGCTTGCGTGTTGTGATCCATTAATACTAATTTTATCGAAGAATAGCTCTGTCGGATGTATTGTGTTTGGGTTAAGTAACAATGTTGATAGAATACATAATATGTAGCAGCTACATTGTCAGAAAGGGTTGTACTTTACATCATAATATTTAAGATAACAAATTTTAATTAGTCAAAAACAATATTTTTTTAGGAAAAAATAATTAATTTAAATTAATAATAATTTTCCCCGTGTCAGTCCGGGCTCCTTTGTAGAATAGACCATCTGCCTTCCTTGCCAGGCAGCTCGTAAAAGGCGAGCATTTCTACTTGACTAATGGCAAAATACTGACGTGAATGTCAAAATCTAAGGAAAAAAAGAATATGGGCTTTCGATTTCCTACCTACAAAAATACTATGATTTCAAAAGTAAATATTATACCTATATCTTCAATGGAACCACAAAATATTTTATCCACGATACTGTAGACTGAAGATGTCATATAGATAGTATGGTATACGGCGCCATCAATCACGCTACGTTTCGAAAAATATCTGATTCAATTAACTATATTAAAAGTTCTTCGCCATTTTTGATTTAGTCAACAGCCACCGGGAATATGGATACTGATGCCGCGTTCCAATTTGCATTAAGAGCGAAAATTTCCGAGTTCAACATTGTAACTGGAAAATACTAACGCAATTTATTAGCTCTTTAAATTTTCCCTCTACATCTAAGAATTCTTTCGGTGGTTTTACTTTAAACGTATTAAATGAGAATAACGTATTCATTTTTCTGTGCAAATAAAAAACGCCATTTTGATTTCGGTCATATTTTGCTTTCATATATTACAAATGTTCATTTTAAATTGATTTAAACATGTTTTCTTAAACTACAAAAAATCGACTCTTATTTCATTCCATCAGTGTAAAAGTGCAAGTGTTATTTAAAAAGTGTGTATACATTGGAATTTCACCAAATGCAGTCAATGGCAAGTATAAATTCTAAAATGAATTTATATTTCAGTTTACAAGTTACCACCTAGCAAGCAAACGAAAAAAACTACAAATAATTTAAGAACTTCTTTTCTATCTAATCAGATAAAAAACTAATCTACTACAAACCAGCGAAAACTCTTGGTTCCTTACTCTTATAGTGTTGGTTCTTATAACTGAATATTTAATTTTTATTTTTGGGAAATTAACAAATTACACAGTTTTACAATTAAAAAAAAAACGGTAACTTTTTTTATTTTGTGTCAAATATTATGTAATTACAATACACCATTTTCTTTTTTGAAGAGGTATGTAATGTCTGCGAGCCGTTGACCGGAGAATGCAGTTGAATGTGTTAGGACTTGTTGAAGTGAAAACTTCTTTAGCGGCGTTGCGCACTTTTTTTTGGAATGGATAAAAACTTCTAAACTCGCGTCAGATCGTCAGAACGTAAGATTTGCTCATTGCGATTGCAATTCATTGCTGTTCTTGTAATGCTTACTGCTTAGACATTTCCGAAGAGTATAGGATGCACAATAGATAATACGCCTCAATATACTTACCATTACATTATTACAGATAGCAGATACGTATAATATCAACCGACATTGCTCTATTTGTTCTATCTTGAAAATAAGTTTCATGTGCAGACGAGCAATGTTTGTTGTACAGATAATATGACGACGCTCCTAGCCATCACGTGGTCTTACTTTAGCGAGTTTTTGTCAACCCAAACGCAGGTTATTGATATGAAAATAATATTTGTGCGTAAATGATGGTAGTTTGATACTGATAATTAAAGCAATTCGTGCAAAATTATTCCCTAACCATTCCAAAATATCAAAAATGCACAACATTAAAATTCAAGTTTTCACTCCTGCCTGCAATCCCTGAATGCAACGCGTCTTTATTTTATATTTTGTAAAAACGTAATAACACTCCTGTTCTAATGCAATTAAACTATTTGGATTGTGTTTTTTAATTCTAATTAAAATGTAATAAATTACATTTGTGTCATAATATAGTAAACCGAATTGTGATTAGTTTAACTTTAATAATAATTAAAGGTAGGTTTTTTTAATAATTTTAGTATTGATATTAAAATTAATTTTGACAATTTGTAACTTTAGACACATTTTAAATGATATTTTATGAAATTTGTTTAATTTAAACAAATTTCACTTACATTTAAAAAAATGTACAAAAAAACTGGTTGACTTTGTGCTTGAATGCAGGCCTTAAAACCCCGCATGTTAACCTCCAACATTTTCTTACGAGTACCACCGACACCATTAACTAGCAAACCATAGTTTAAAAAAAAAATAATTAAAATAACATATCCCATAATCTGCTGCGTAAATTAAATTTATGGGGTGATTTTAAAGATTAAAATTAAAAAAAAACGGCCAAGTGCGAATCGAACCCACGCACGAAGGGTTCCGTACTATATAGATCTATATAGATCATCTATAATAGAAAATCACGTTTGTTGTATTGGATTATAAGGGGGGGCTCCCTTTAATGTTTACTTTATTGTTTTTTGATTATTTATTTTGAAAGGTAATATACAAGTAAATATTCTGTAAAAGTTTGAAGCGTCTACTTGTTGCCGTTTTTTATAGTGAGCAAAAAATACAAAAAAAAACAAGTTTATTGTATGTATATTACCCCCCTAATTTTTCGTATTTGTTGTTATAGTGGCAATGGAATTACATCACGTGCGAAAATTTCAGCTTTCTATTTAGCATGGTTTATAAGATACAGCTTGGAGATAAACAGACAGTAGAGGCTTAGTATTAGGGTCCGTTCTTATCCTTTGGGTACGGTACCCTGTATTTACTTTATAACCAAAACAAATATATTTTTTACAAAGCGCAAAAAATGGAAACTGCAATAGAGAAATGTAAACTTTAAATGCAAAACAAGTTAACAATTTAACATTCTATGCGCGTCTTTTAATAGAATACTAGATCAGAGATTTAGTTAGAGTAGTGTCGGAAGCTGCAAACTTAAGTTCCAAGTTGTCTGCATGATTCATTTAATTACGTGCTGTGGCGCATACTCGGTTTTACGGAAGTAAGCGTTGAAGGAAATGCTTGAGACGAGATAGAACTGTATTATGACTAATTTTATGCGAGAAACTGGCTTCTCGTAGAAAGTGTAGCGATTTAAAAATTAAACAAAAAGTATCTTCACAGCCATATCCCCGAAGAGGTACGCAACGACACAACCAAGGCGCCGTCGGCTAGCCGAAAACACCAAGTCCCACAATGTGATAGGCAGCAAGCCAATCGCCAACCGCAAACATCCAATCCCGAGCAGTTTCTTTTAATTAGAAAATTGGAAAAACCAAATTTTCATTTTGTTACCCGACCCCCGGTAACAAATTAGTAACAGTAACAAAATGAAACCAAATTTTCATTTTGCTACCCGACCGGGGATTCGAACCCGGGATCTCATGCAGTCAAGTCCAACACCTGGAGTGCTAGACCACAGATTTGACAAAATTAAATAAATACGAGTATTACTTTTATGTGCATTTTACCTACTTACGTGTTAATACGCTCAAAATGAAGACAATAATCGCAACTGGCTGTTATTAATATTATGCTACATGAATACATTACACGAATTTTCCCACGTTTTCAAGTTTCTCTCTCCAGCGTTTATTAAACGGTTGATAAAATTCTTACACCTGGCAAGTTATCTAAGTGCGACTCCATTATGACTGCCTAACTGCTGGATAACAACCTTTTCATGTTGTTCTTTTCATGTTCATGATGTTGTAAAATTTCCATTAATTTATATAAAATGTACAACTGTATATTTGAAATATTAATTGACGTATCTAGCCGTAACCTTGTTTTTTCATTTCATATGTTCCTATTTTTTTTTATTTAAGAGGGCATTGTTTAAGTATTTTA
>NJDD01001467.1:122169-140305 GCA_002245505.1 Calephelis nemesis | reverse complement strand
AGAAGGGTTTCGTACTATCAGCTATAATAGAAAATCACGTTTGTTTTATTGGATTATAAGGGGGGCTCCCTTTAATGTTTACTTTATTGTTTTTTTGAAGTTATACTTCTTTTGGCGCGTTAGAAAAAAATGATGAGGGTAAATTTTTACGATGCGCGCGCATACCGTCACGAAAAACCGACATGATGAAGTTAGCTATAGATAACATTTTGGTTTTTAAAAAAAAGGTACCAACAAAGTAAAAGTAAGGACATCTACTGAGAACTGACAACTGTATTCACAATATTTCTTTATTTCTATGGTTAGTGTCATTTTGTATACAAATGTAAAATAAGGCAAAAGATAAAATTTTTGAAAAGATGATTATCTTATTACGCCGAAGAAGTATAACTTCTAACGCGTGTACATAAGTACACACACATTTTTTTTAAAGGTAATGTACAAGTTAATATTCTGTAAAAGTTTGAAGCGCCTAATCGTTGCCGTTTTTTATAGTGAGCAAAAAATACAAAAAAAATAAGTTTATTCTACGTATATTACCCCCCTAATTTTTAGTATTTTTTGTTATAGTGGCAATGGAATTACATCACGTGCGAAAATTTCAGCTTTCTAGTTAGCACGGTTTATAAGATACAGCTTGGAGATAAACAGACAGTAGAGGATTAGTATTAAGGTCCGTTTTTATCCTTTGGGTACGGTACCCTATATTTACTTTATAACCAAAACAAATATATTTTAGCAAAGCGCAAAAAAAAGGAAACTGCAGTTGAGAAATGTAAACTTTAAATGCAAAACAAGTTAACAATTTAACATTCTATGCGCGTCTTTTAATAGAATACTAGATCAGAGATTTAGTTAGAGTAGTGTCGGAAGCTGCAAACTTAAGTTCCAAGTTGTCTGCATGATTCATTTAATTACGTGCTGTGGCGCATACTCGGTTTTACGGAAGTAAGCGTTGAAGGAAATGCTTGAGACGAGATAGAACTATATTATGACTAATTTTATGCGAGACAGTGGCTTCTCGTAGAAAGTGTAGCGATTTAAAAATTAAATAAAAAGTATCTTCACAGGCATATCCCCGAAGAGGTAGGCAAAGGCACAACCAAGGCACCCACGACTAGTCGAAAACACTAAGTCCCACAATGTGATAGACAGCAAGCCAATCGCCAACCGCACACATCCAATCCCGAGCAGTTTTTTTTTAATTAGAAAATTGGAAAAACCAAATTTTAATTTTGTTACCCGACCCGGGATTCAAACCTGGGACCCCATGCAGTCAAGTCCAACAAGTGGAGTGCTAAACCACAGATTTGACAAAATTAAATAAATACGAGTATTACTTTTATGTGCATTTTACCTCCTTACGTGTTAATACGCTCAAAATGAAGACAGTAATCGCAACTGGCTGTTATTAATATTATGCTACATGAATACACTACACGAATTTTCCCACGTTTTCAAGTCTCTCTCTCTAGCGTTTAATAAACGGTTGATAAAATTCTTACACCTGGCATGTTATCTAAGTGCGTCGCCATTATGACTGCCAAACTGCTGGATAACAATCTTTTCAACACTTTAATATGTTGTAAAGTTTCCATTAATTTATATAAAATGTACAACTGTATATTTGAAATATTAATTGACGTATCTAGCCGTAACCTTGTTTTTTATTTCATATGTTCCTATTTTTTGTTATTTAAGAGGGCATTGTTTGAGTATTTTATTTAACATTTAGTTTGAAAAATGTGCTCCCGTATTATTTAAGGGGGTCCTCAAATATCATATTTAAAACAATGGTTTTGATTCGATTAAAAATTGAATAACAAAACAGGAAGACAATATTATATTCGAATGTCATATTTATAAAATCATGTCGTACGTTAAGTAGTTATTATGGTTGTCCGGTTTATATATTTAAAAAAAATCTCACCAATTGTTTTTGCTCCATTCGCGAAAAAAACAATCGACTCACTGTGAATTATGGTACTAGAATTCAAAATAATATGTATACATCTCTCATTCTCATAGTTACAAATAGCAAGAACGTGAAACAGTTCCGCCTCTCATACATCGAATATCACACTACTGAATACAAATAGTCTAATCATGAAATGCAAATCCAAATTTACGCTAAAATGATATCTGTATTGTAATGATGTAAATTACCTGAAGATCGAGTGTGTAACATTTATCATAAAAGGCAATATTTATACTTACTCCTTACTCCTTTATACCTTTCGTCGTAACGGTCTTAGCTTCTTTGCAGAAAAGACCATCTGCTTTCCTGCCAGGCAGCACCTAAAAGGTGATCGTCACTAAAACCGTGACATCCGACTAGGTGGTAGAGTTTCGCAGCAACTTACCCGGATTGGTACTACCACCTTACTTATTCTTGCCGCCATAACGTCATGACGTGTTCCGGTTCGGAGGGTAAGGTAGCCGATAAACTTACTTATGCTTGAGGCCTCAGATTGGCAACACACCATTACCACCTTTGCTGTCTCTAGGCGGCGCGAATTTCTTACCATCAGAAGCCTTTAGCTTGTTTGCCTTCCAATATTATAAAAATAAAATGAATAAAATTAAATAGATCGTAAATCTGATAACTTTAATTAGATAATTAGCACGGACAATAATTCACGAAGTATTTTGATTAACACGTCTAAAATCATATTATGAAATATTGTCATCCGGTCCTGTATCATAGAAAACTGAAAACTTGGCTATTATTAATATTAGCGAAGTCCGATTTTATTCTTATACTTTTTAATGTATATTATATATTTTAATATATACATGTAATGTAGAGGATAGGAACTAAATGTATTATTAATCTAAGTATACAATATAAGTATATGTATTATAAATCTAAGTAACATTAATGTAAGTCCTTCTAAACTTTAACGTAAAAATAGATGCGTTTATTCAGTAAAATCAGTTTTAACATTAGAATTACAGTAAAGGCAGCATTGGCAGGATGAATACGAATCCAATGGTAAACAATAGTCACCATACTTAAAGTTGCAAGTATTGCCAGTAAAATAACATATCTTGAAAATATTAATAAGATTAAACTACAAAGTCTGTATTAAATCAGGGGCGCCCAAGATATAAATTACAGTCAGTCCACATAAAACTTTCATACAGAATTGTAACTTATGGCAAAAGGATATGAATTAATCCCATAAGAGCCGATATTGCTAAAGTTCGCTGCGGATTATTATTTTACCCCCTTTATTGGTTCTTTATAGCGCTCCTATTACGTGTTGAAATGTTCAGAGTGGTTTTGTTGCGGATTAAGAGCGATAATTATGAACTTAGTGAGTTTATGAGCTCCGTGACTTCTGTTTTAGGTGGGCGTAGAACAATGGGCGGAGAAACTTTTGTTCCGCTCACAACCAACTCATTATTGAAGAGTATTTAATTTATTTACGTATACTTCACTTAGGGAAATTGATGAAAACTTAATTTTTAAAAAGAGTAGAATCGAAAATTTAACATTTTTAAACGTATGTTTTAAACTTACGATTTTGTCAAACTTATGAAACAACCAATAAACTTTCTTTTTTTGTAATTAAGGTGAGGCGGTGGATGTCCTATACATGTATATCTGAGCAATTTCTTCCATTATACTCTACCGCTAGCAGCCTTTAGACAACCTATTAAACTCCAGACAGAAAATAGAGAGTGGTTATAAGTTTTTCGTGTCTTTACGCTTGTGTGTGTATTTATCTGTGACATCATAACTTTTGGAATGGTCTACTGATTTTATTGCAGATTCTAATTTTTGGAAGTTGTCGTGATCCAGAAGACTCTAAGCTACATTACATGTAGGTTTTGTTGGAGGTAATTGATTTTTGAGTATTATAAACGTATCATGCTCGGCTTTTACAAGCTGACAGGCCAAAAAGAAGATGTTCTATATATGTACATATCTTTATTCTAAGTTCCTAGCTTGGTAGGCAGGTAACTTGTTAACTGGAGACGATACATTTGATATTAAGAGTTAAATTTACAATAAAAAATATGTTAAGAAGTTATATAAACTTAGATTACCACTTAAACCGATTAAATGATCATGAATTGTTTTCCCAGTTGCAGTCATGAACCAGTAAAAAATTGGTCGACGTCCCGCTAAAACTGGGGCATCTAGATTTTTTTTCACCTAGACTATTCTTCTTTTCAAAAGCATTTAGGTACCAAAATCAAAACAAAAATTTCAAAATCGTGTAACTAAAACCTCTTTTAATTGTGGCCGAAATTCATTCTGCGTTTTTAGTGAATTTCATCTGTCAAGCTGTGAGGTAGCTTGAAGATCTCTGTATGTGCGAGCACCTTGCACAAAGTATGATATAATATATAGCTTTTATGTATCGAATTCGAAGGCTACGCAGCACATTGACCAATGCCCAATTTCTTTTTTTCTATCTGTATTTAACTATAAGAAATATAATAAAAAACATAGCAGTTGATACCAATCTTTATTAAAAAAAAACCTTCAACTATACATTTCATGACAAAATATTTCTCTGTCAGCTCACGAGTTCTTAAAAGAAATTAAACACATTCCATTTACTGGGCTTATTATAAAGAACAATAAAATGGCGTCTTGACAGGGCGTACGCAGTGAATATTGTCCACGTTACAACATTGTGGTAATGCAGCATTATGCTAATGGTGGTAGCCTAAATAGAGCTCGGGAAATATGAGCGGCTCACGAACAAATTACGTCGACTCCCAGTCTAATAAAGATGGTAATACTGGACGAAACAATTTGTAGCTACCGCGTTTTCACTGTATTATTGTCTGTTTTAATAATAATTAAACACATTCCTGGTACATTAAATATCACGAGATCGTTTAATGATAGACTTTTTAATCGACAAATTTATGTTTTAGTATATAATAAATTTAATAAAGGTATACATATATTTGTATCGTTTAAAATTAACTAACAGTTTGTACGGATTAAAGCAGTATTTTTCCTGTTTGCTATACAATTTCCTCTTTTTTTCTTTCCATAAAACGTTATCCTGGCCATAACCAACATAACACAAAATATTTAGCAAAAAAGGTCTTTCCATTCAGGTGTGATATGACGACCATGCGAAACGGGGATTCCTTTTTATTGTAGACTAGCCGACTCGGCAAACTTCGTATCGTTTGTCATTGACTACAAGCAGTCTGCCGGATCCAATGTAAAACATACCAAAATAAACAAGAATTTGTTATTAAAAAAAAAAAAACGTTTTCCAGTAATCCAATTGTGAATCTAAACCATTCTTGAATCCAAATGAAAACACACAAAAAATCATTAAAATCGCTTCAGTCGTTTAGGAGGAGCTTAGTGATATACACACGCAAACATGAAATATATTGTATCAAAATATATAGATTTTTACATCTGAATTTATCACAATAGATAAAATATAATCCAAGAAAGTCTTTTGTAATAACTTTTCAACATATTTCATTTGATAATAAGAAAATACAATGTTTATAAAACCAATTAAAAGAAAGAAAACAAATACAGATGTACACACAATAGCGAGCTACCCTCTTTAATAAGTAGCATTGTTGTGCTCCTGGCTAATCACAAATTTTGACATGGAACTCTTTACCCGAGATTAAATAACTTTGTAATTCGAGAACAATCTTAAAGTTCTTCATATTTTAATGAATAAATAGCCTTCTAGCAACAATCTAAGCCTGATTGCTTTCACAGAAATTTTTAATGGAGTAAGTATTATTGAAAATGAAACAAATAGTTAATCTTCATCTTTTTAATTTATCATTTTAAATAGACGAAAATGTGTTTTTAAAAGACAACGATTACAGCAGGCAGATCTCTTGACTTGTAAACACCGTATATGTTAGTAGGTATTAGGCTATAGGACTACATGTGCAAGTCTGCCGACAACTTAACATTTAGCATGGAGCACTATAATAAAGAACACTAACGTTATGGCGCCTGGTGAGTGCAGTTACACTGAACCAGGTGATAGTTGCAAACACTGTCACTAAGTTATAACTGACTAAACTATTAGAATAATTATTTGAATTTACGAACGATAAGGTCATCACATTCAAATGTAACGAACTTTGAAAAACCGAAACGAAGCCAGTTTGCAGTAAGAGCTCTACAGTCAGCAATACATTGTAAAAATATACATATTTCCGTATTTTTATATTATAAATGCATACCTATGCTTTTGTGTGTTTTTTACTATTTCACATCGCAATAGACCAAGGATACAAGGAGAACTGACCTTGACCGCTTTACTGATTAAGCGGTTAGCCAAAACCACCAACCAACCGCGAGACTCGGGTTCGATTCAGTGACGAAGATTAAAATGTCTGCGTTTCTGTGTCTAGGTGATCATCATCCTATTAATATTATAAATGCGAAAGTTTGTATGTATGGATGTATGGATGTTTGTTACTCTTTCACGCAAAAACTACGAAGCCGATTACGATGAAATTTGGTACGTAGGTAGCTGAAGACCCAGAATAACATATAGGCTACTTTTTATCCCGGAGTTCCCGCGGGATTGGGACTTACGCGGGTGAAACCGCGGGGCGCAGCTAGTTATAATCATAATAAGATAGAGGACATCCCGTCACGGTCACCAGCTTGTATCCAGTGACTCCCGCTACTTTGACCAGATCATCAGTCCACCGGGTGAGTGGTCATCCAGCACTACGTCCTCCGGTGCGGAGCCGCTAATTGAGAACCTATCTTCTCTATCGGTTGTCGATTGTCTAGGTGTTTATAAAATTTAATCCAGTAACTATTTAAGTAAATCTGTGTATTATCATTGTCTAACATCCATAGCACAAGTATGTAATTCGTTTACTTTAGGGCTTGAACGATTTGTATAGCTTGTCAAGAAAAAAAAGAGAGGAAAAGAGAAAAGTAGCTACCGTAAAATTTAACGGCTGCATATATTTCCTTTACGTCTTTTATTTGTAAATAATAATTTGTAGTCATTTGTAGACCAAAAATATAGATTTCTACACGTAACTTACCGAACGTAATCTATGCCAACTTTGCCCCAGTGTACCTACCTACTGATTTAGTAGAACTACGTTTTACTGCTCATCACCTTGTGTTGCTTGATTAATATTATATTATGACTGTAAAAAATGGTTAACTAACATATTCTTAAACATTTTCTCATATACTCAAAATAATTTTTATTTATTTAGATGGCTATGTATGTATTTCTCATCTACCTAGCTGAATTGTATAATTCGTGTGACAATATTATGTATATTTAAATCTTTAAGATGGGATCAAAGTATAACTTTATAAACATAAGTATTTCATATTGTTAGAATAAATTATATTTATGCTATTACAGTGCTATGGGCTGTACTAATTAGACTGTGCTTATAAAATACAATCCAGTAATAAGTAGAAGTGGTTGACACAATAGTCAATTATTTTTGTTGAATAAGCCTCGATATTGCTCCGATTTCTTTATTCTTGGCTTGCACCAGCTAAATGCAAACTTTTCTGCATTGAAATCAAGTATTGTAGTCAAAGAACAAAAAAAAAACTGCTATAATAATAGTTTTTTCAATATTTTTATTACCATTGAAAAGGGAAGAAAGGAATTACAGAGCTGCTTCATAAATAATTTGCTTTACTAAAACATAGACAAAAATGCAAAGATTTAATATACAATAGAAGAAAAAAATGATATAACTTATCAATTGACATCCTTGCACAAATTGGTTTCACTATCTGCCTCGTGTTGGTCCGGGCTCCTTTGCAGAATAGACCATCTGCCTTCCTGCCAGGCAGATCGTAAAAGGTGTGGGGCTTAGTTAATTAAATTTATTTTTATGACATTGGAAGACAAACAAGCAGACGGATTTCCTGATGGTAAGAAATTCCCGCCGCCTAGATACACCAAAGGTGGTAATGGTGCGTTGCCAACCAGAGGCCGGGATGTTAGGCCTCGAGCAAAAGTAAGTTTACCGGCTACCTTACCCTCCGAACCGGAACACGTCATGACGTTCTGGCCGCAGGAATAGGTAAGGCGATGGTACCAATCCGGGTGAGTCGCTGCGAAACTCTACCACCTAGTCAGATATCACGGTGTTAGTGACGGCAAGCCTATGCTCGCCTTTTACGAGCTGCCTGGCACAGGAAGGCAGATGGTCTATTCTACAAAGGAGCCTGGACCAACACGGGGCAAATAGTGAAACCAATTTGTGCAAGGATGATAAAAAAGAATAGGTAAACGGCGATATTGACTAACACTACAAAAAGATAAACTAAGTACTGTTCAGGCGGACCATATTGGAAACTACTATAATTTTAACAGAAGTACCTCTATAACTATACAACTGTTAACATCAGTCGTGTAATTCTTTAAGTCTCTGTAGTTTAACTTTAAGCAATGTTACTTACCATTATTAAGACAACATACCATTACCCAGGAAATTAAACTTTATATACCTATAACAATAACAACATAAGTTTAATTTGTTCCACGTGAAAACTGCTTTTACCTCAGCATCGGGGCAATTTTATCATTACGATGAATTATTGTCATGGGAACATTAACCGTCTTATTAATAAAGGCGAAGGTAAATACTCCAAGGTTCAATATGATATTATAGTCTTTATAGCAAGGTGATACAGACCATAATATCAACTTACTTTTACTCCCACGTTACTCCACGTTTATTAATAGGACGGTAAAAGTAAGTAAAAACCTTTGAATTTAAATAAAAGTGTTTTGTATTGAACGGAATTTTTTAACGGATTTCAAAAAGACCAGGAGGTTCTTCTTTATGTTTTGTATGTATACCGATTTCTGAGAGGTTTGTGAACCAATTTACGTAATTATTTTTTTGTTTGATGCGGAATAGTTTCAAATTGGTCCCATAAAAATTTATTCAGGTAGGCCCATTCGTTTTGATTTTATGTGATTTTTGTATCTATTTTCACCTATCTCTGATGTCTATTTTTATTAAATTAAATTATCAGCAATAAACTAAAAAGTATTAATAAAAAGCGACCGCTATAAAGTAGTAAAATAAATAAAGATTTAATATTAATTATACACTACCTATTATCTATAGAGAGCCTTAAACTTATAATTATATTATAAGTAATCATTAAATTGGCTTCAAACCTATTAATAAGTAGCACATTCAAATAACAGGTAGTATATAATTAATATTAAAGGGTGCCCTGGTTGTGCCTCTGCTCTACCACTTCGGGCATATTGGCGTGAAGATACTTTGTTTTACTAAATCTTTATAATTTTTTATTTTGTAATTTTAAAGTTGGGTTTTATTAGCGTAGTTATTTTTATTATGTGATAAGACAGTCGTCACCTATGGACATATGTTACTGGTGCAACATTATGTGATGAGGGAAGGTCACGATCACGAAAAGGAAAACAACTTTATCAAACACTCACTTTTTAGGAGGCAGCAGTACGTAAGGTTTTGGTAGAAGCTCGGGCGAGCAGCTGCACACCAGTTATGAATGTTGATTTTAGTAGAATAATATTGTTAGTAGGTTACTTAATTAATAAACTACTAGGTAATTAGGTAATCGGTTCACCATGTCCAGACATCAAAATATTTGAAATTTAGTAAAAGAGTAATAAATATGAGATGGACAGACGACCTTATGAGGGTCGCGGGGTCTCGTTGGATGCAGGCCGCTTCCATCCGGTCGAAGTGGAAGTCAATGGGGGAGGCCTATGTTCAGCAGTGGACGTCCTATGGCTGAAATGATGATGATGATGAATGATAAATAAATATCATAGTCGTACTTCATTGTCTAAGACTAAAATCAGTTGATCTTTATTATCGCTATTACTGCAACAGCATTATTATTTTGCTATAAAGCACCGAATCCGATCGCCGGATCCAATAGATAGGTACCTGATTCGGTAAACGCTTAATGATGCCGGATCCGCCAGATTATGACGATGATTTTTCTTGATTGCAATCCCTAGATACGACCCTCCATTAATTGTTAAACGTAAACAGCTTTAACATGGTTTTAGTATTTTAAAGCGAGTATATCCTCGAGCTTTTGATATTTGAGAGTAAAGCAGAGGAGCTGGAAAATGTGTAGCAAGGCGCCTTAAACTGCGCTCGTTTTCGTTCACTAGATGTGGCTTATATGAGTACACGCCACGATATCGATGTGTGCGCGGTCAATGCGTGTGCGCGTGACCCGTACCATAGTGTAAATTAAACAGTTGGCAAAATATATACTTAAAGAAAAATTAACTACATGCATGTTTTTATTATTATAGAATTTTTAATTAAAAAACTCGTGACCGTACTATAGTGTAAATTAAACAGTTGGCAAATGCACTTGAAGAAAAGTTAACTACATGCATACTTTTATTATTATAGAATTTTTAATTTGAAAACTCGTGACCCGTACCACAGTGTAAATTAAACAGTTGGCAATTGCACTTGAAAAAAAATTAACTAAATGCATATTTTTATTATTATAAAATTTTTAATTTAAAAACTCGTGACTCGTACCATAGTGTAAACTAAACAGTTGGCAAATGCACTTGAAGAAAAAATAACTACATGCATATTTTTATTATTATAGAATTTTCAATTTAAAACCTCGTGACCCGTACCACAGTGTAAATTAAACAGTTGGCAAATATACTTGAAGAAAAATTAACTACATACATATATTGATTATTATAGAATTTTAATTAATATATTATGTTATTACTAGATTTTTGCCTACGACTACGACTTTTGGTATTTAGACCTAGACATTTTTGTGCAGCATTTTTTGTTTTTTCATATTTTTCTCCTATTTGTTAACGTCCGTATCCTATTCCTAAAAGGTAGGCAGAGTTACAACCAGGCCACTGGCCGAAAACATTTAGTCCCGCCATGTGATAAGCCTATCCTCCTTGAGGAAAACCCATCACCAATGTAGCACATATCTAATCCGAGGCTTCCAAATTTTTCTAATTTTAATAAAAAATATTCAATTAAGCTTAAAAAATAATGAAACAGTTGTTATTTAACTTAAGATACTTAAAACTATATAATAGACTACTTATCAATTGAAAATGCCTGGCTCTATAACTTAATCATGAAATGTCTGATAGAAAACTTCGTCTGTAGGAAACCTCAATAAGTTTGCTAATTTGAAGTAAAACATGTCGGTGAAGAGTTTCATCCTCGGAAACAGTTTTCAAAGATCAATAAGAGAGTACCATAGTGTCTTGCAACTTTTCCTGGAACATGCAACCAATAATTTAAGTTGTAAGAGCGCGGCGATAAGAAAGTTTTAAGAAGAATTTCGCCGTATCTCTCGGAGTAAACGACGTTTGAAATTGAGGTTACTACTATTTATTTTATAAGTTACCTACTGCTCTGTTTTATTAGTTTTAATCCTGTGTGACCGCTATGGACTCACAGAACATTATTCCTCAGAGGTGGGATGAAGAACTAAGACATGCTCCGTGCATAATGCACTCACAAAACATTATATTTCTCAGTTGGATTGAGGAACTAAGACATGCAAAGTTAATTTTAAATGTAAATGCTGGTGCGAATGAAGATGGCCATTCGTTATGAGCGTCAGCTGTTGCAGTGAAATTCATTGGATGGCCCGAAGATCTGGCCAAAATTACAAACATTCTCTGAATGCAAAGTCAAAGGAGCTACAGAAAACATTGAATCATGTCTTTGAGTTGCCGAATTTTAAGACATAGCTATATGCCTAAAATACATTTTTCTCGTAATTTTTTTTATAATATTGGAAGGCAAATAAGCAGACGGATTTCTTGGTGGTAAGGATTCCTGCATCCTAAAGACACCAAAGGTGGTAATCGTGCGTTCCCAGCCTGAGGCCTGGATGTTAGGCCTCGAGCAAAATTAAGTTTACCGGTTACCTTACCGTCCAAACCGGAACACGTATTTGACGTTATAGCGGCAGGAATAGGTAAGGCGGTGGTACTAATCCGGGTGTGTCGCTGCGAAACTCTACCACCTAGTTAGATGTCACGGTCTTAGTGACAGTAAGCCTATGCTCGCCTTTTATGAGCTGACTGGCAGGAAAGCAGATGGTCTATTCTACTAAGGAGCCCGGACCAACACGGGGAACAATTTAAAATTCAAAGACATGAATGTTGCTTTCCACATATTTTCTGACAGGAAAGAAAAGACATTACAATATGACCATACGCTTGCAAAGATAGACTTATGTATGTAGAAGAAGGAAATAGTTTAAGGGAATAATTCTAATATGACAACAAAAAGATGAAAAAGTCTATTATCTGCCTGATAAATTAAGTTCAGAGCTATTCACACAAAGCCGTCCCTGAGAGATAATGATACAGATGCTATCGCACCGTTACAAATTGACCCCCACACAATTACAATGGCTCCTAATGGATTACCCTTAAAATTGGTGCTATTTCATGTGGATCTAAGCACTTCATCTTGAAAGACGGAATGAAATGTATTAGCTATTACAATAAAAAACCAGGGAAACGAAGGGTATTACTTTTGATGTTTCCCTTACCGTGTAGTCAAAGAGTTTTTTATTTAATCACATTACATATACTTGGGAATTGAAGTTATTTATAACTAGTCCAGTGCTATGGCTTCGAATGATTATAGGACTTATTTCGCTCTCTACTAGAAATACAGTGAAATTTCGAATAAAATGTATAATATTTTTGAAGTTATACTTCTTTTGGCGCGTTAGAAAAAAATGATTAAGGTAAATTTTTACGATGCGCGCGCACACCGTCACGAAAAACCGACATGATGAAGTTAGCTATAGATAACGTTTTAGTTTTTCAATAAAAAGTACCAACAAAGTAAAAGTAAGGACATCTACGTATGTTTGCGTGAGAACTGACAACTGTATTCACAATATTTCTTTATTTCTATGGATAGTGTCATTTTGTCTACAAATGTAAAATAAGGCAAAAGATAAAATTTTTAAAATGATTTTTATCTTATTACGCCGAAGAAGTATAAATTCTAACGCGTGTACATAAGTACACAAACATTTTTTTTCATATCTCTGACTGTCTGACTCTGACAGCATTCTATTCATAGTGGTTGTCAGACATCAAAATACACATATGATGCAAAAGTTTTTTTTTATGATATTGGAAAGTATACAAGCAGACGGATTTCTTTATAATAATAAATTCACGCCACCTGGAGACACCAAAGGTGGTAATGGTGCGTTGTCAACCTGTGGACGGGATGTTCGGACTCGATCAAAAGTAAGTTTACCGGCTACCATATCCTTAGTGATATAACATCTTTAACATATTGTAAACTTTTGATATTATTCATAAACGTATATATTATATTATTATATTACACGTAACATTTTATAGTTTCAAAGTCCTATGGAAGATAAAAATAAATCATAATTATTACTAACGATTTGAATTAATCCTAGACGTGCATGATTACTTTGATAAATATTAATAGCCAGTACAGTTAAAGGATGGGATTGAAAATGGCAATCTCTTTATTCTTCTCTATTTCGCACACTATCGCCATTTAAACTCACGCTCGATGGTTCCGACAACAACAAAAACCGCTACTTATACTGACGAAAATCGACGAAGTTTCTCATTTTTCTATGTTGAACCCTTACTGTCGTCTGTTTTTGATAATTCTTTTTTTTATTGGATATAATACATTCCAAACGTATACTCGTCATTCAAATTCAAATAAAAATGACATCCTCAAGTTGTTTAAAGCCCTGTTTTTTATGCATTGCTACTATATAACAAACAATATTTTGGGTTAAGTCAGGGAAGTAACTGTTTTGAAAGAAGATAATCAAAAATAGCAAAAAATTTAATCATTCAAATAAACTGAAATCAATAAACAAGATTTGTTAAACTGTTATGAAGTAAAAGTACCTTCGTTATTTTAAGTCAATACTAAAGAATAAATGAACGAATGTTAATAAAATATTGTAAACTGAAACGAATAACTGAAAAACTTACAGTATGTAATGAAATGAAAATTATTTATTTACGGAATATGTGTGTTAAAAAGTTGTCATAAACATATTTAAGAATACAACATATTCTACCACAGTGTGGTGTGCAAATATTTAGTTAAATTTTATGAAGTTACATATTTCTATAAATATGTACATTTAAATCGCAGAACTTATTTACATTTTTAAAAATGTTTTATTTATTTACGAACATAAGTTTCATAATTTATTATTCATGAATTTAAAAGTAGATTAATTTTTAGTCATATCTACCGTACACTACCATATTTCAACCTCTAGTGATAAATACTCCAACAAATCTATTTTGCGGCGCGCAGCCACCGCTTGTCACGTTTTACATAAATTATTTTCTTGTGAGGCGATAGCTTAAAAATACTTAAGTATACGACACTGACCTTCGTTAAAGAAAATGTTTGTAAGGGTTTAATTAACACTTTTACCCTTCTTTTATTTTTGATTCGACGGTTAATTGTGTATATTTGTTTATATTGTCATAATATTGTTAACCGTTGCTAGCTATTAATAATATTGGAGTTTTTTCCATTTATTACATCTTTAGTTCATAACCAAAAAATATTTGAGTAACATATACCAGCTGTGATGTTATATTAAAATGTATCATTTTACACAATTTACCGATACCGCTACCAGAATATTTGCCGTCGTTTCTAAAACTTTTCCTAGTGCTAGTTATACCAGTTTACATTTTTCATGTCAAGGTTAGCGAAAAAATACGTGTCCCTCCTGATAGTAGGATACAAAAATGATATTTATATATCATGGCAATTATAGATGCATCACTCTCCTATAGCAAGGATTCTATCTAGGTCTATGTCTATTCTATATGGATCTAGGTCTATTCTGCAACCCTACCGCCTACATTACCCTCCGATTTGGAACATGACAGACCTTGACATACGATCACTTACCATCAGGTGGCCACTGGTACGTTTACGTCCTCGTCTATAAAAAAACATCAAGATGTTTAAGGTTTTTGTAAAAATAACTTATTAAGCTATTTTCGTTGTTTTGCTAAGGGGTAACCTTTTTATAATTCCCTGCTTCGGTGGTAAAATGTTTGTATTAATTTCTGTTTCACTTTTACCTACCCACTACGGCACTGTTACTCTCGCACAATAAGCGCAATTCCGTGGTACATCACAGTAATTAATAAATTAAATGTGTACTTTTTGTTAAAATAATATTAAAACTACAGACATTTTAAAATTTTTGCGATCATTATTATTTTTTGTTAAAAAATAGCGTCTGTCACACTGTTGGCAACTATGTCTGGCAATGTTGAGTTCGTGTTTCTAAGTTACTTCAAAGGAAGTATGCTTCTAATGTTGATTTTAAAATTAAATTCTTTTCACCGATGTAGCTCCCGTATTATTAGCTTTTTTACGTGTATGGGAACATGATATTGATATTTTTAGAAAGCGACGGTGATGACTTACCATTACGTGACCCACTTATTCGTTTGCCTCCTATACTATCAAAAACATATACATTTCTTAATATCGTTTGGTATCGCGCCTCGTGTTTGTTACAATTTTGACAATTTGTAACAAAAACCTTCTCTTTAATCCTATTAAATTGAATGTAATGGATTTTTAGTAATTTGAACAAAGTACTCGCAGCTTGTTGACAACATCGAAATAGCTATGTAATTACGAAAAAATTCATATGAATAGGCAATTTGTCTTTAAATATGATTGCTTTTGAATGAAATGGACTGTTCCGGGAATTGTTCGCGATGTTAAATTGGTTGCTTTCATTCGTTGTTCGTTTTTGTCTTTCGTAATGGGTACAATATTCCCTATTGACAGAATTCATCGAAAAGTTTTTTAATACGTATTTTTAATGACCAACTGAAAGCATGAGTAATGTGTTTTCTAATTTAGTTTATATGATCATAATATTCAGACCTCCATGTCGTTAATGCTCCATGCCTCGTTGGTTAAGGTACTAAGGTACTAAGGTAATCAGTCGCGAGGCTCCCTTTCGATTTCCGACTGGGGCAGATACTTGTTTGATCAATATCTAAGTGTCAATATTTTTTGGTCCAGCTGTGTATATTTAATTGATTCTGGTGCTTATTTGAGTATTTATATGGTTGACTAACACCCATCAACAAGCATACAATTTGCTCATTGTTCCCGGCCAATACAGCCATCAGTAGGTACAGCTTAAGTGAATTTAGATTAGTTAAAACAAAATTACCGCTAAAAATTGAAACCACCACTTTTTACATAAAATCTCTATAAATGTAATAATAAATTTTGCGATTGCGTGAAGAACCTGTGTTTATAAACTTAAATTAGGGAAATATAAAAGTACTCAAAATGATTCTACTTCTATTATTTTATTTTATAATGTCATTTAATACATGATTCACTTGGTACTCACTTGAATAAAACGTTGTCTTTAACCTATACCTAATTCATAGGACTATAGCTAAAAGTTGTAACTGTTGTATCTATAAATGTTCGTAGAGCTCCATCAAAAGATTACGAACCTTACAATTCCTAGTAAACATGCGTTTGAAGAGTCTTTACTTTTATCCATACTCGGCTACGCGGAATGTGAACCAACGAGCAATTTCACAAACTTGAGCTTCTTCAAAACTTATGCATTAGGTTTATATTTGGATTGCTCCTATACGACGGGAGTATCGCTCAACACAAGTGACTGCTAATCTGTCTCCGCCAGGATCCGCATATCAATCTCGACTGGGTACAACTCAAATAAAAATAACGAACTTATTACTGATGCTCAAGAAATTTGTAATGTTTTAACTATTTTTTTTAATATTCATACTCTTAACGTAAAACAGATAACCGAAAACAGTGGTATTATAAATTCCTGTTTTTGGAACGGCATATTACCCCAAACTCCCCAATATTCTGAATTTACCCTAAACGTAGGATTGCAGGGAAGAATACATTCCATGATGCTAGGTAGGGGTCATCATACTTAGCTATTAGTAATATTAATAAGGCTTTAAACTATATGTAAAATAACTACATAGTATGAAATAAAGTCGCTTCTTTTGTCCCCATGTCCCTTTATATGTTTAAATCTTTGAAAATAAGCAACGGATTTTGATGCAGTTTTTATATAGACGTAGTGATTGAAGAGGAAGGTTTTTATGTATATTTCATAACCATGCAAAGCCGGGGCGGGCTGCGAGTTCCCTAATAAATATGTCTCTTATCTTGAGTTTTTCTTAAACGTTCTTTTCTAATGCCCTTACTAATAAAAGTTACGCGTCTTTTGATCTGGCGTGTAACTTCATTTTTTGTTAGCAAAAGTAAAGTTACACACCAGATCAACGGGCGCGTAAAATTTATTAGTAAGGTCTAACGTATAAAAACATTGGTAGCAATGAGAAATAATATTTTATGAAAACAAAATGTAAAGAAAAAACAACAGTTTTCAGTAAAGTGCTGATGTATATTGCCGACCACGTTGGTAAATTTGAATAAGTATTTTCAATTTTACGGTATACGTACGTCGGTTTACTTTTGCTTAACCAAGTATACGTATATGTCATGCATTGATGAATTCACTGGATAGTACCTTACTGTACGGTTGGCAATTGGCAGTCTGTCCGTTCTATCGGTTTCCATGATTGTTATTTGGTCCCGTAGACCGTCCAATCCGTTTTGCTATTCAATTCTCTTTCTCCAACAAAACCGTGTTTGTCTTCGTTTTATAATCGACATTTTTGCCGCATGTTTCTCGATGGACATATTTTACAATTTTTGAAATTGAATTAAACGAACATTTAGAAAGTTAGAGTAAAAGAAGGTGAAGTTAGATTGCAAGCAGTTGTTTTTAGCTTTTATATATAGTTTTCTTTTCTTTACCTAACCCCAAATACATTATAATATATGACAAACCAGTTTCACTGTTTTTTTTAACCATGAAGTAGTATTAGCTAACCGGTTTCGCTTTTACAGCATATTTAGGGCTTTTTTTTACTATGACCTTCGCGCCGCCCGCCTAGGAGTGAGATGGGATCACGTTGGCATTCACCATCTTATCACCTCCTCCTGCGCTGTAAGAGGGGCGACTCCGGCCATTGGAGTTGCCCCCCAGGCGTGCGAG
>NJDD01001467.1:101529-113300 GCA_002245505.1 Calephelis nemesis | reverse complement strand
CAAACGAATTTCCTGATGGTAAGAAATACACGCCGCCTAGAGATACTAAAGTTGGTAATATTGCGTTGCCAACCTGAGGCCGGGATGCTAGGCCTTGAGCAGAAGTAACTAGTAAGTTTACCGCCTACCTCATCTTCAAAACCGGAACACATCATAACGTTACGGTGGCAGGAATAGGTATGGCGGTGGTACTAATCCGGGTGAAACGCTGCGAAACTCCACCACCTAGTCTGATGTCACGCTGTTAGTGACGGTAAACCTATGCTTGCATTTTACGAGCTTCCTGGCAGAAAGGCAGATGATCTATTTTGCAAAGGAGCCCTGACCAACACGGGGATGTACTATTACATTTTTATGGTATTTTTACGAATACTGTACACACGTAGAGACGCAGGTTAGGATATACGCCTAAGTCCGCCAACCAACTGTGAGGCTCTGGTTCGATTCCCCGCAGGGTAGACATTTATGTGATGAATATAAATGTCTGTATTTCCGAGCCTGATTGTTTAACAATTTTACAGTGGTATCTATTTAAATATTTACATATATTATTTTCATTGAATAATGCCCATAACAAATGCATACTTACTTTATGGTTAGACCAATTTGTGTAATTCGTCCAGGGACATAATAATTATTATATTTCCAACTAATACAGTCAATTTCGTTTATAAAATTCGTAGTAAATATGTCATCTTACCATGTAATACCATACCATGTACCATATAACAAAATATTTCAAAAAAGTATCTTCACGCCCGTATCCGCGAATAACTAAAGTAGGTGGCAGAACACCCAATACTAGCCGAAGAGAATTAGTGGTAACTGGGCAGATGGTAAGCTTCTCGCCATCCGGGCATATATCCAATCCCGGGAATAGTTTTTTAATAGAAAACTAGCCGACCCGGCGAACTGGGTATCACTTAATCGTAACAACTACAACAATTTATACCAAGGAAATTGAAGTGTTGTTTTCTTCCACTTTTCCTGCTATTTTTTATTAGGTTTTCCTTTATAAGAAACTTCTTATGACGATAACTAACACAAAAAAAGTTTATCAAGTTCAGTCCATCCATTAAGACGGGATGCGATTACGACGTTAAAAGGGGATTATTTTTTTATGTATTGAATATTAAGATATTAAGATATTTATTTAAATTAAAATTGAAAAATAAAACACATTTTGTTGAATCAATCATCATCGCCTTGACTTGAGTTGTATTCTATTAATGTACGTATTATAATATCTTTACAAATGTTTCAATAGTATTTATGTATATATTATACGACAATTGAGATTTCCAAGTATTTTGTGTTGTCGAATTAGCCTCTGTACGTTAACTGAATCCAAAATAGTTTCGATTCCAATTTTGCATGAACAAATACTACAGTTGAATTGTTCAGAATATGTTGGTCGGCCCTCATGCAATATATCAAGCTTTTTTGACAAACTATTGTACTTCTGAATACAAAACGTGTTTGTTCGAAGCCTGAGATTATCTGTGACAGGTCGTGCGGAACATGTATTAAAAGCCGTCTGTGTATATTTTCGAAGAATAAAATATCCCATCAAAAACATTTCCATGTAAAGTGTAGATGAAATGAGACCACATAGCTCACACTGTAAAAAGTTATCAGATATCTAGCTCTAGGTTTAACTTCACGTCGTAACACCTTAGTCAATATGTAGCTTAGCCGTTTCGTCACTATGATATTTATCGTCACTCTACGCCCATGTGACGGAAGTGAAACGATCAAGTTATATATTTTGAAAGTACTTTCACACCCATATCCCCAAAAGAATAGGCGGAAGCACAACCAGGGCAACCACGACTAGAAGAAGACTCCAAGCCCTACAATGTGATAGGTGGCAAGCCTGTCGCTAACCGAGTACATATCCCATCCCGGGCAACGTTATTTTTATAAGAAAATTAAAAACACACATTTTCTACTTTTTTGTTGTCCGACCCAATGATCGAACCCGGGACCTCAAGAAGTCAAGTCCGACGCCGGACCGCTAGTTTACAGAGGCTAGTTAGGTGTAAAGTGAAACTTGTAGATTTAGAGCGTTTATAGGAAAAATTTAGCTTTACATAGCTTTTATAACTTTTTCACAATGCGAGCCTTAGAGTCTCGTCATATAAAACATTTTGAATGAAAATGTTTTTAAAGGGATTTCAATTCTTTATGTAAGCTGTTTTTGATAATACAACAACTACGTAATAATTTACTAGGTGATAGAAAGTTGCGTAAACTCACTCTGAATGGTATCATGCTTTAGATATTTCTTCCATCATATCCTAAAGAGGGTAGGCTAATCGGTCCATACTTTTATTTACTTAAGTGAATAATTGCAGCTTTTTGGTACTTTATGAAATACCCCGGATTTTGTACAACTCGTAAATCCATCCTCCAATATTTGGGTATAAAAGTAAAAGAATTCAGATTATTTTCTTTTATTTTGTGTCACAATACTAGCTTATATACGAAATTTAGGGTACTTCATGAAATACATACAATTGTATAAATTTTGATGATCGCCTTTGTGGTCTAGCTTTCCAGGAGTTGGACTTGACTGCATGATATACCGGATTCGATTCCTAAGTCGGGCAACAAAAATAAGATTTCTTGTTTCCATTTTTCTAATAAAAAAAGGTTTCTTGGGATTGCATATGTACCCAGTTGGCGATATTGTGAAAATTAGTGTTTTTGGCTAAACGTGGGTGCCCTGGTTGTGCCTCTGTCTTACTTTTCTAGAGTATGGGCGGGAAGATACTTTTTGATGATCATCAGTAAGTCAGTGACGAATACGTGTATTTTTAGGGTCAATATCATTGAAAGTAAAGAAACCATATGTTGAAACTTTATACATTTGATATTTTCCATCGTCGGCGCTTTGTAAAACTTCCAAATATTCATATTTTTAAATGAAGAAACACTTGTAATGTTTACGTATCACTTATGCTTTATTATTTTATAAAATTTATATTTATATTTAAAATAATTAAGCATAAGTGATACGTAAAACAGTACAAGTGTTTCTTCATTTAAAAATCAGCGGCCAGATCGCTCGTGTTGCGGCGACGAAGTTCTGTGTTTGATGTGAGCACGGTATCAATACGGCGCGGGCAGCCACATCTTTTGAACCGAGTGCTTTTGATTAGTGTAATTTATTACAATAGGTAGGTACCCCAACAAGTTGCACGATTATACAGGAATGGGTGGAGAGACTTTTGATTAATATACTTTATTGCAGGAACTATACAGTTCAATTTAGAACCTACCTACACATATTATAATCTTTTTCATTATTCAAATGTTTGGTATTCCAAATTGGTGATCTAACAAAAAATTCACTAATCATTCCTTCCGGTGAAATACCGCGATGTACGTAAATTTATCGACAAATACTAAATGTAAAGGGGAACAGCATTCTTTTTTCTATGTGTTAGATGGCACCGCTGTCGCCGCCGCCCCGCAATCGCTGGGATCCAGTTTGTGGCCTAAGAGATAGCAAACTTTAAAGATTGAGTAAAATTGAAATGAGTCTTTAGGATAAAGACAACTTGTGATGCAAATGTAAAGCAAAGAGCTGTGGAAAGCTTTTCATAATATAGTAAAAAAATGAAAATTGTGTAGGTATTTGAACTATTTAATATTCTGATAAAGTGATATAATAAATTAAATTATTCATTGAGATAAAACATTAAGAAATAATTAACGTTCTCTTGTATTAGTACTCGTATTTTAATTGAACACGAAGCATAAAGTGGAAGAAGCAGTAAAAAATAAAAACGTTCTGTTTATAAAATCCCAAAAAAGTGCAGCATTTAACAGTAGGTCTTCTAAAGTTTTTAGTAAAAGGGAAAACTCTCTTCCAACAAGCCTTTTCACTGGATGAAAAAAATGCTTTGAGTCGAGATCTTTTGAAATTCGCCTAAACACTAAAGTTCGTCTCTGCAAAGGCTAAAAGTAGATTACCATCAGTAATTAAAACACTGCAATCATGACGCCGTAAAGCGCGTGTGAACTTCGTGACATACGGACGGGACGAAAAAAAAGGGTTGAATTTTTTTTTTTTGAAATAGAAATTATTTTTTCGATGACATTAGTAATATGTAGACAAAACTTTATGACAACTATTACATTGATAATAAATATTTTGACAATTTTAATTGAGTTTAAATTTCTAAATTCGACTTTAACTGCAATGTAAAGTCGTCTAAGTATATAATCATCGAGGATTTTCCACACTTTCCCTACGATTCTGTCATCAAATCCAGATTTAGTAACAATGAGATCGCCTAGGAATTACGCTTTTTCGAACAAAAAAGAACTTTTAGAATAGGTTCACATACGACGGATAAATTAAGTTATATCGTTGGTCGAGTGGCTAGCGTACACGCCTAGTTATATTTTTTCACACATATACATTTATGAATTTGTTAAATGACATAAATACTGTACATACGTAGAGACGCGGGTTAGGATATACGCCTAAATCCACAGACCAACCGCGAGGCTCGGGTTCGATTCCCGAAGGTGGCAATCATTTGTGTGATGAACATTTAGATGAGTGAATTTCCATGTCTGGCTGTTTATTGAATTCATTCCTGTGTTTAAGTATTTTTATGTGTTAGAATTGTTGACTAACACAAGCATTATTTGATTACCACGGGGTTAGATCCAATTTGTGTAACTTGTCCAAGAATATTAATTTATTTATTTAAAGTTAAGCTCAGCGCACACCGGAGCGGTGTGCGGTGCAGTGCGATAGCTACCATAGGTTTGAGGAATATTCTTCAATTCAAACTTGCCATTTATTTAGTTTAGTGTAGGTACGGGTATGAGTATGAGTTTGCATTTTTCTATGCCACTTTCGTCTAGTTTCAACTTGCAAGAGTAGTAAATTATTGTTTTCAGCATGTATTAAATTTGATTTGAATCTTTGATCTAAGTAACTGTAAGTATCACTAGCAAAGCGACTTTATATTTAGATGGCTGTAACACCTTTGTACCATGGAAGCCGATATCCGGACAAAGGAATTCTGCAGTAACGTTTTTTCTAAAAAGAAAAGATCTCAAAGTACGACCTGTTGGTCCAAAAATGATGGCATTTTCTTGACTAACAGTTCGTGTGACATCTTTAATATGAACTTATTTTGTATTTTAAGTTCTTGTTTCTCTATCCTACACTACGGTTGCAGACGGATACGCCTGAATGATTTAAGCTTCCACCTTGATGTAGCCTAACCTTGATACCTGATACCTTGATATATATATAAACGTTTTATAGAACATAGTATTAAATCCTGTGCAAAGCTTTTTTCTTTCAAAAAGCCGTTTAATGTGTGTGTAAGCATTTGTTACTTTAAATGCTCACGTACACATAAACAATAAATTTTAACGTATTATTATTAGGCTTAGAATTTGGTCATCATTACATTTTAAAAGCATGTGGCTTGAACATTTCACACTTCACAAAAATATTATGCTTTATGCAATTGAACTCGTTAGTCTCTCGCAAGGTGTAGTTACTTTCGTGTTAAATTCATAAAAAAACATTGTTATGTTTTTTATGATATTGGTAGGCAAACAAGTAGACGGATTTCCTGATTATAAGCAATTCACGCCGCCTAAAGAAACCAAAGGTGCGTTGCCAGTATATTTTGGTATTCTATTCTGATAATAAAAAAATCCTCCAAAATGTTTTTTCTAGGGCTTCTTAGCCGCCAGTAACATAACCCTTAACCCTAGAAATTTGATATAATACCTGTCTCACCGTCCGTCCATCCGTATGTCACAGCTACTTCTGGTTTGGCGCATCATTTATATAAAAAATTAAAGAATTAAGCTTGCTTGCTTTTATTCACCTAAATCATATGACACTAGTTGCCTTAAATCTGAATGCCTTTAGGCGTACTTTCAAAGTAAACGGGTTATACCTGTCTGTCAAGTGTATTGTGTCACTTAAGCTAAATTTCATACAAAATTCGGGTTTGCTATATACCTATGGAAGATCCGCCTCTTATTACGTAGTATGTACTCTTTGGCTACATCATTCTCAGGTATCAGTACAATGTATTCTTCAAATCGTTTTACAATTTCATACAAACTAAAACAATGAAGACCTTTCTTTTTTATACTTATTTTAACACAATATGAAAAAAGTACTGTTCAAAAAAATATGGTCCTCCGGAGGCCAAGAATTTTTACTAGTGTGCAAAATTTAGTCATAGTAACTCATTTGATGAGGCCAGAATCATACACATATAAACACAATGACTGATATTTCAACATTGTCCATTTTTCTTTTTTTTAATTCATGATGTTTTAGATATGAAACAAACTTAATCAGTAAATAATATTTTCTACCGAGTTTTTCCTCAAATATTCTTGGCGAAACGAAAAGTTGTTTTGAAACAATTTGAATTGAAAATGAGCTGTAATAATCTAGGTAACTTAATATGGGCAAGATCAATTTTCTTTTTTTATAATATTGGAAGACAAACAAGCAGACGGATTTCCTTATGGTAAGAAATTCATGCCGCCTAGAGACACCAAAGGTGGTAACGATGCGTTGCCAACCTGAAGCCGCGATGTTAGGCCACGGGCAAAAATAAGTTTACTGGCTACCTTACCCTCCAAACCGGAACAGGAATAGGTAAGTCGGTGGTACCAATCCGGGTGAGTCGCTGCGTAACTCTACCGCCTAGTCAGATATCACGGTGCTAGTGATGTTAGCGTATGCGCGCCTTTTACGAGCTGCCTGGCAGGAGGGCCGATGGTTTATTCTGCAAAGGAGCCCGGACCAACACGAGTAAAACTTTTTTTAAGAAAATACTTTTAAGTATAATTGACGCGATATCACTTTATAGTATTAAAAAAAGTCGCTCTCTGGTGTTTGTACCTATGTATCCTTACATATTTAAAAACACGCTACGGATTTTGATATGGTTTTTATTATTTACTACTAGCTAAACCGTTTGAGATAGATGAAAATAAAGTACTACGGAAACGTCTATCTTAAAAAGGTTTGGTCTGTTAAGGTTGACTCACAGTAACCATTTTTATTGCTAAAAATAAATTGAAAAGCTACCTTATTTTCTAAAGCTAATTTCTCCTAATAAGTATTAATTCTTACGCTCATAGTATCTAAGTTATCTTGGTCATTTAATGTAGATCGAATTTCTCATTACTTTTTTTATTGAAATTTATACTTTAGGAAAGTCGCCTCTGTGGTCTAGCGGTTTAGTTGTTGGATTTGTCTGCATGAGGTCCCGGGTTTAAATCCCGGGTCAGGCAACGAAAACAAAATTGGGTTTTTTAAATTTCCTAATACAAAATTATTGCTCGGGATTCGATATGTGCCCAGTTGGCGATAGGCTTGCCACCTATCACATTGTGGGACTTAGTATCTTCGGCTAGTCGTGGGTAATCTGGTTGTACATGTGGCTACCTCTTCGGGGATATAGGCGTGAAGGTACTTCCTTACTTACCTTAGAAGAAGAAACGGAAATTGTTTCACTCCGAATTTAACGGATGCAAAGTCGCGGACAACAGCCATTAATATTACGATATATCAGATTTACCTGTTCTTTATGCTAATATGCCATTAGGAACAATAAATATATATATTAAATATATAAAATAATAGGATTCATAAAATGTGTGATCTTGATTACAAAAGTATTAATCTAGAAGAAATTTGTTATTTCTTCAAATTGATTCTTTTCATTATATAGATTTTGCCGACACGTTGTCTTTAATTTAATACTTACCTTTTTTGAAAATTTGAAAGTCGTTTCAGAATGCCAATAAAAGCATGTTAAAGTTAAAGGACAATATTTATAAGTCATATGTGATTTTTTTTGATATGTGAAAATTAATATTCATTCGTGAAACATTTTACAACAGGGCGTTGCGTCTGGCTTGCTACCAAAACTCAATTGATTCCCTGATGAAATCTCGTAATAATTGTGTAAAATGTATATGAATATTTCTATTGTTTCTACCGGTTTCACTTATGCAGCATCATCAGGGCTAAAACTTAAACTCTATAAGTTTAAGTCAATAAGTTATGTAAATGAATACTTTCATTACTCTTCTATCAGGTGTTTAGGTACTTCTTGTCGTCATCTTTAATATACATTCTTAATGCTGTATCTTATATCATGGGATGTAAACGACAATTATTGTCAATCAGAAAACATATTTCATAGTTTGTAAATATATTATTTAAACCGCTTTACGATTTCATAAAAACTAAAAACGGATTAGAGGGAAATCATATATTTGTAACACAACACATTTATTACAATTAAAAATTCACCACCAAATCGTTTGTTTTGCCGTTTCTTCTTCTGTCTGGCTATGTTTGGAAAAGGTGGTAGTTTATGGTAGTTAGGGATAAATTAATTTACATTCTAAAAATTGTTTGTATTAATAAATAATCATGTAATAAATACAAAATATAGTGTGTTGTCGATAGTAACTAAATAATTAAAACTAGTAATTAGATTAAAACCTATTAAAATATTTGCTCACCACAAGTCGGTAGAATATGTTGAAACGCTAACATGTAACATCTTTGTAACACTTATATTCCGCAAATAAATATATTTTCTTTTCTTCCTTTCTTAAAAACAAACTACAACTTTGCAGATTTGAAAATTGCTGGATCAAAAAATTGTGATGAGTAAACAACTGTTTTATACACACAAAACCGTAGGCAACAGCTAGTGAAGATATAAAACAACTTTTTATGGACACAGCTTCCAACATCGGAGCTGCTATCTTTGTTGTCTAAAAATTGCGTATTTTATGCCTCGAGATCTAACATGAATTTCTATATAAAATTTTTGTAATAAACATATTTTGCTGATGTAGAGTATTTTGCTCACGTAACAATGTTGTCTATTAACAATATAAGCAAATTTTTTACGCTTTCCAATGTATTTATAAATAACTGCTGACCACAGCTATGACGGCGCTTGAAAGTTTTTAATTATTCCACGGAAGCTCGTCAAGCGACCAGAGTGAACAGGTAACTGACTAAATTTGTCACTTAGGTCATTAAACTACGATTAAATAAATCTGTATGTAATACATATTAGTTATTCTATGAGGAGGCTGACAAGATGACTATGAAGTAATACTTGAAGGAAGTAAACACAAGAATCGGTCTCATCTCAGCGAAACAATGAATATAGAAAAGAGTACCTCAAGATTTGGAATGTTTATTTTAATGAGTGGTTTCTAAGGTACAGATGTGCATAAAACCACGTTCCTTGTTTTTTTTATCAATACTTAAATAACACCAACTGAAAATAAATTTAAAGTAGATACTATTTCAATACGTTTGACTAATTCTAAACAGGTTTGCAATTTTCGTGAAACGTCAAAATGTACGAACATGTATGTGTATATGCAAAGTTTAAGACGTGCAACATATTTAGGGGAATGTGATCTGAACGAGGATTTATGGCTGAAAGAATAGATTTATAAAAAAAATGTGATTGTCGTAGGTATTTTCAAACCAATTAAGTTCCTTTTTTGGAATCAACCCAAAATTATAAACAACAAACTGTTACGCGCAGCTTCGCTTGCGTGGCAGTTAATATATTTACTGATTATAGCCCATTAATTAGGACTTTCAAACAAACTTTCAACCCCTATTTCCCCCCTTTGGGATAGAATTTCCAAAAACGCTTAAACACGTATCAATTCTCTTTCAAATCAATCGCCTCTGTGGTCGAGCGGTCCGGGCGTTGGACTTGACTGCATGAGGTCTTGGGTTTGAATCCCGGGTCGGCCAACAAAAGGAATATTGGATTCTTCCAATTTTCTAAAAAAAAATGTTGGTCGGGATTGGAAACGTGCCCGGTTGGCGATAGCCTTGCCACCTATCACATTATGGGACTTAGTATCTTCGGCTAGTCGTGGGTGCCCTGGATGTGCCTCTGCGTACCTCTTCGGGGATATGGGCGTGAATATACTTTAACTCTCTTTCAATAAGTATCCCAAAAATAAAGTTTCATGTTTCTAACTTTAAAAATGACGGTCTTACATACAAATTTTAAACAACTGTTTCACCCCCTTAGTGGCAGAATTTCCGCAATTCTGTCCTTAGTTGCTATCTGCTCAATAAAATATCTATGTACTCAATAATAGCCACCAAATTTCACGGCTGTAACTTTAACAGTTTTTGCTCGGCGATGATAAATCAGTCAATCAGGGCATGCTATTTTTTATTAAAGATTTTATGTCACTTAATTTTATTTATTTATTGACATCTAAGAAAATAACATATAGTTTATATTTGTCTCCACAACCAAAAACCTTGTAAAGGTTTATCGGGTGTGACCACTTCACTATGCTAAACATTATCTTTATCTTAATTTAAATGAAGTAGATACAAATACACACACATGAGCTGAATGTAAATATAGTCAGTTAGAAGTTAACCACATTTCCACTCAGTTTCATTTCATTATCACTTATATTATACTTACAGTTTGTAATTTATTTTAAATTTTGTGTACTTAGATCCATAATTAAATTTAAGTGAAGCGTTCAATTAATTATTGAACAAAACTGTTGAATATAAAGTGAATTAACCTTATTTAAAATGTAAACAAATTATCGAGAAACATACAAATGGCCCGTAACATTATTTTCTTTGTAAAAGCTACAATAGAGGTAGTCATTGTCATATTTATACGCAAAAACACTTCTTTCTCGTGATCAGGGACAAAGAACACAACTCTTTTGATGATATAGATAATATAACAGGTGCGTCGCTGTCCTCAAGTCTGAATGTTAGACCTATTATACAAGTCAACCGGCTACCCTACCCTCCGAAGGCGGCAGATCCCTACCTTGGGTGGTCTCGTTGGACCTATATTTTGAGTGCCGAGTAAGCCGCTTTGTCTATACATATACATTAAAAAAACTATAGAAACTCATTCTATTTAGGGCGGTTTGCCAGTTCGTGTTACAATATACAGTTAAATAACTATTAAAGCGGCAGCCGCTCAGCTAGTTCTACAGCTAATGAGTCTATAGCTAATCTTAGGTGTGCTTAAATACCAATTAGCAGACATACACAAATTGCTTTGCCATGAAATCTAAATATTCACACAAAATACACTTTATTTAATAAATATTCTTAATGTAATTAAGACTTAATTAAATATATACATAAGAAATTGATAGACAACTCCTGTGAAGAGTCGCAAAAAATGTATGCCGGATCATAGTAGTAATAGAAGTTTTGAGCTCTTACTACTAGCTTCCTATTTTTTTTCTGTGGTCAAGAACAATACATGCAATATATTTTGCAATGTTCAGCATAATCCTTTACTAGATTTTGGAAAAAAAATTAAAACTAGTAAGTTTTTTAGAGTATAAAAGTAAAAGAACGGTTATTACTGCCGCCATAACGTCAGTACTTGCCGTTGACGTGTTCCAGTTCGGGGGATAAAGTAGCTGGTACATTCACTTTTGTACGAGGCCTAACATCTCGGCCTCAGGTTAGCAACGCACCATTACCACCCTCCATTACCAACTATGGTGACTAGGCGACGTGAATTTCTTACCATCAGTAAATGCATCTGCTTATTTGCCTTCCCGTATCCTAAACATAAAAAAATAAATAGTCCGATTTTTTCCTTAACAAACAAGTAAAGGGTTTGTTTCTAATTTGACTTGGGATTTCAAGCTTTAACAAATCAAGCACAGACTGTATGGCAGCAAGATAAGTATCTGAG
>NJDD01001467.1:82585-100969 GCA_002245505.1 Calephelis nemesis | reverse complement strand
AATGCGTCTGCTTATTTGCCTTCCTGTATCATAAACATAAAAAAATAAATAGTCCGATTTTTTCCTTAACAAACAAGTAAATGGTTTGTTTCTAATTTGACTTGGGATTTCAAGCTTTAATAAATCAAGCACAGACTGTATGGCAGCAAGATAAGTATCTGAGTACATTTTTTGAAAGTCAGTAAATCCTTACTTAATAATAACATAAATTATAAAATAGCGTATTATTATACTTAAAAAAATGTAAAACAGTATTTTAAAAGCGTTTATAAAAAAAGGATCATACTAATAGTCTTTTCCCTTGTTGTATAACTTGTCATAAAGAACATAATTTCAAAATTTCGAGAATTGAATTTATCTTTATACTTTGAACGGTACAAAATTAATCAAAGTATGTTCCAGTTACCCCATTCTTCGTTATCTGTTCAAAAATCTTAATGAAATTAATATTAACTTTTTGGATCCACCGTATCGTATTTCCATCCTGTTAAAAAGCCATTGTCGTCAACATTTAATCGTTCCGCATAAATAAAAGCTTGGGGAGAAATAAATTTTAAATACGGTGGTTACTTCAAGCGTAGAATTTCACTTTGCCTCTACAAAATAATTTCGTTCTGTCTCCGGGCAAGCAAATAATTAATAGCGAGAATAAATCTTAAACTTTTGTCAAGTTTCGGTACCCTACATTATTTATAATGTTAATTCTTCACGACTTTTTAATTCTTGCTAACTGTTTTGTAGGTTCTTGAGGTAAACAGGTGTTTTCTACAAGAATAGGAACTAATGAATGAAGGCCATTTGTTTTCTACAACTGACAAAGTACAAAGTAAATAACTAGGAAGTGGTGACTTATGTGACAAAAGTGCATCAATAAATTAAAAAGTATTAAGTGACAGAACTAACATTTTTGAAGTAAAGCTAGAAATTTGTGACGTATGTTAGGAAATGACTCGTACTTGTACGATGCGGGGGATATATACGAACAAAAATATTTTATTTTTATTGAAACGGCGAAAATTTGAAATTTTTTAAGCACGATATTGGTTCAGGCATTACAACTTTAGTGCTTTTAAAGGAATTGATTTATTTTTTATTTTTTATGTCACAAATTAATTGATCATTTGTAGTAATTTGATTATGCTAAGTATTTTTGTTATTAGATATGTGTTGATATCAAGTTGATATTAAAAGCTAGACTTGCTTTGCATAATTCTGTGCCGATCCTAACGTTATAGAATGGAAGCGAGAGTTGGGTTTGTTAGAAAAAGCATGAAAATAGAATAAATGCTGTCGAAATGAGAGTGCCGCTGAAAATTTGTGGTGTAACGCTGGCTGATCGCATTCGTAGTGAGATCCGAGAAAGAGTGGGATTGAAAGAAAGTGTTGGTATTAAAATGCGAAAGGGTACCGCTGATTCGGTCATGTGGAAAGAATGACAGACGAAAGATTGAAAAAGCAGATGTACGATGAGAATTTGAATAGATGTAGGTACCTGGAGAGACCAAGGTTGACATTCCACGACCAAATTACTCGTATATTATCCAAGGGTGGTGTCAAGAGAGAGAGAGAGAGAGAGAGAGAGAGAGAGAGAGAGAGAGANNNNAGTATGGTTTTTTTATGTTATAGAAAGGCAAACAAGCAGGCGGATTTCCTGATGGTAAGAAATTCACGTCGCCTAGAGACACCAAAGGTGTTAATGGTGCGTTGCCAACCTGAGGTCAAGATATTAGGCCTCGAGCAAAAGTAAGTTTGCCGGCTACCTTACCCTCCATACCGGAACACGTCATGACATTATGGCGGCAGGAATAGGTAAGGCGGTGGTACCAATCCGGGTAAGTCGCTGCGAAACTCTACCACCTAGTCAGATGTCACGGTGTTAGTAATGACAAGCCTATGCTCGCCTTTTACGAGCTGCCTGGCAAGAAAGGCAGATGGTCTATTCTGTACCTATATGTATGTATGTATGTTTGTATATTAGGCGGTAGCCTACTGGTAAGTAATAAAATAATGTGGCCCTGTGGCCAACGTAAGTCACCCATTACGTGCTGCGTATCCGTAACCGTAAGCTAAAATTAGGTAAATATTGTATTTGCACGGATATGTTAATATTTATACAAAATTATATAACAATAAATGTCAATTTTTAATGGTATCTGTATAAGTATCAAAATCTGATTTGCGGTTTTCAAAAAAGTGCTACGTGTCAAAAACTGCGGATAATATTATATAATCATACCAATTTTCGTCAAAGGTTTTCGTTGAACCTACCTTCCTTCCTACTTATTCCTGCCACCATAACGTCCAATGCTTGTCGTTGACGTGTTCTGGTTCGGAGGGTAAGGTAGCCGGTAAATTTACTTTTGCTCGTGGCCTAGCATCCCGACCTAAGGTTGGCAACGCACCATTACTGCTTTTGGTGTCTCTTGGCGTTTCTTACCACCAGGTAAACCATCTGTTAGTTTGCCTTGCAAATATTATAAAAAAAACGTTTGTAATCGTATATATGTGTTTACGATTTGAGTTTGATTTTCGTATCCGTTTTAAGAGTGCCACAATTCATTGAACAAATCTATGTAGTAAAATGTAATAAATATATCAATTGATGTTCGTTAGTCTTGATAAAACTTAAGAACGGCTAATTTTGGTTTTGAATTACATGTTCAAGTCCGGAAAGGGTTTCAAATATAAGAACAAAGGAAAAACTGCGAGCAAACAAGAAAAAACAACATTTTAATATTTTCCCTAAAGTCACAGTCAGAATATTTTTTTGATTCTTTCTATCAAGGAAACTCTTGAGACTTAAGTTATAAATAGTCATAAAGATATGAGTCATAAGGATACTAAAAATGCAGGTCTCATTTTGTACTGTTACGTTGGCGTCGTCAAATTTGTTTTATTAATCTCTCCTTGAAATTAATTCCTCTCAATTAAACAAATTTTAAGTCAAATTTCATAAGTAATTGTGTACTAATTACTGACAGATAAATTTATTTTGAATGAGGAAACATTGTCTTCTTAAATATTTGAGATTATCACACATTTGTACGTAATTATAGGTTAACATGATTTGCATTTTTGCGACAAATTAACTTAAAACTTATAAATTTTCCTAGACATTCATATAACATATCAAAATGATTATGATTAAATACTTACCTACAATAAATATTGTACAAACTATGGGTAAAATGTTTGAGATAGCAGATGTGCGTTTTATTAATAAATATATAATATAAAACAAAATACATTTACAAAATATCACATAAATATTTAGTCCACGTAGGCGAGTAACATTTTCACGCTTCTTCAACAATATTTTCCGGCAAAACCTAAACACCACGCATGTAAACTTTAGAAGAATTTATCCCGAACCCCTTATTTTTGAAGTTATACTTCTTTTGGCGCGTTAGGAAAAAATGATGAGGGTAAATTTTTAAGATGCGCGCGCACACCGTCACGAAAAACCGACATGATGAAGTTAGCTATAGATAACATTTTAGCTTTTATTAAATATTAAATAAACTTTATTTAACTAAATAATGCATTATAATAAAACTTTTAATGTATTAAATACTTTTTTTCTATGGTTTGTGTCATTTTGTCTACAAATGTAAAATAAGGTAAAAGATAAAATTTTTAAAAAGATTTTTAGCTTATTATGACGAAGAAGTATAACTTCTAACGCGTGTACATAAGTACACACACAATTTTTTTTTATCATATAATCATTATAATCATAATCATTATAATCATGAAGCGGCTCATAGAATAAATCTAACTTCCAAGTTTTACCTACGTAGTCCTGCAAACACAGTGTTATGATTGAATGGATAGACAGACATATCGAAACTATAAGAGACTGTTAATAATATGATTTTAAGTTGTGGTACCTAAGTGAAAGCCCTCTGAAAAAAGAAAACATTTATCGATTTCTACCCAAATGGGATACAAAAATCAACGAGTGGATAGTGCGGAATTAAATTATCGCCAACTTCCTCTTAAATACATACTTACATATCTTCACGCCAAGTCACTTACGGGGTAGGTAGAGAGTATCGAGTGCCAGACCTCACGATCCTGACAAACCTGTCTTGCTTCCTTCGCATTCATTACCGCTTTTCATACAAACACGCCGGTTTCGGAGACTCTTGACACCACCCTCGGATAATATCCATTGTAGGTACTCGAGGAGACCAAGGCTGACATTTAACGATCCTCTTAAATAATATCTTAATCTGAAAGTTAAAAGCATATTTACGAAGTTTATGCCTGTGCTTGGTATAAATTCTTGCAAAACCTATTGAAAATCGCAAATAAAGGAAAGAAGCTACTTCAAATTAAGTATTTTTAAGATACTTCGTTGCAAAATACAAACTTTTTAGCACTTGAAATTAAATAATAAACACTTTGAAAATATACCGACAAATATTACACAGTAGGGTGTCGTAAAATTCAGACATGTAGAAGTTTACGGTGGTTATCAAATAAATCTCGTTTTCATTATTTTTAACATAAATCCCTCACGGTGAGCAAAACCTCCATCGTAAAGAATATTAAAATGTGAGATTTAAAGCAAGCCGCGTGTTGCTTAACACGTCGGCTCGTCACGTTCATGCAAATTTTCATTATATGATGCAGTAAAACATCACGGCTACGAGATATGTTGCCGTAATAAATATTATGCAGGAAGATTTTACTGTATCTGTTTAAGGTAACTAGTCGTGAAATCATATTTGCAGATGTGAATACCAAACTCGTACGATACGGTCATTTTAAATGTGTCTCATTGAATTTCAATTGAATTTTATTATTTGAACAAGAAAGTGCACTAAATCGACTTTCATTTTAGTTTTATTACTAAATAAATTGCTCCTTGGGGATTGGACCGCTGAGTGGAATGAACCATCTGAATGAATTAATGAACTGTTTGTAGCGCATAATTAAACTTACTACAAAAAAAGTAGAATTAAGTATTAACAACAGTACATGATTATAGTTTTTATTACACAGAAGGCGGTCTTATCGCCAAACTTGTATCGCATCTGCCTTTCTGCAAGGAAGTTCGTGAGAGGCGAGCAGTGGTTCAAATATGGTACAGTACCAACAAGACTACTGGTATCGGGTATGGGTCCACCGTTTAACATATTCCTGCCGTCGTTATGACACTGTCATTTTCCGGCCCGGAGGGTAGGGCAGCTGGTAGACTTGCACACTGAGCTAAGCATCTCGGCCACAGGACAGTGACCTGCATCATCTATTTAGTTAAAAATAGGAAAAAAAATCTTGTATGAATTCACATCGAAATATTCAGGGAAAATTGAATTAAAAAGATCAAAGAGTAAGCTTCACATTTCGATACACACAAATCTCAAAACTTAAAAACAACAATTAACAGGAATTAGTAATTTTTGACTTAGCCACTCCGTTGAAGAACCCCGTATTGAGGTATTGCTTATGAAATCGATAACGTCAGCAACTAATTTTTGAAACATTACTGTTAGGAACTATATTAAATAGATTTGTTACAAGCGCTACGTCACTATACATTAGCTAGAGTGTTTGTGCAAATTAGGAGAATATTACAAGATAAATTGTCCTACGCTTCTGTTTAATTAATGTTTTCACAGAATAATTGGCTAGTTCTTATGATTTCGAAATACAATTTAATAGATTTAAAATGAAGACAATGTCCAGGTAAGATTTAGTTAAAGGTAAGTTAAGTATCGTTTTATTAACTTTGTATTATCTTATAACAACCGAAATTTCTTCCATTCCTTTTTATTAATTCATATCTTTATTCCATTATTCTATATTCCATTCCTTCCAATTGATGTTTCCTTACTATTACCAGACATGAAGTTAGGAGTAAGAATGTTATCAGGTTACGAATATTTAGTTGCCACTAAAACAAAACTTATAAAGTAACTCTAGTTGGCTACTTTTTCCATTAGCTTCTAAGTACTTCTTACCACACAACTTATGTATACATGAAACCCAAACCTATCAAGTAAAAGTTCCGTAAAATATGTATTCCATTGCATAGTATTGGATATATCGACATTTTCGTCACGACTTCATTACGAATTCAAGAGGGTTGCGGCGTTAAGCACCTCAGAGTCTTTGCCACTTGATCCTTACTCAAAGTTTCACCTTGTATCGATGGGCGAAAAATTCTAAACGCTTCACCGTTTATCTTTTAACGTTCTTTTAAATGTACTTTTAGCTTAGGAATCTCATTTATGTAAAGCGCTTTCAAAGAAGACTTCTTAATCTTTATTTGATTTAAGTTATCGTTTAATTCGATACTCGAAACTTTTTATTGGATTAAGAGTTACATGTATTCTTTGAGAACTATGTTAACATTAGTGCTTTGTATCTCAGATGTTAAACCGTTTCGCTTATTCCAAATTTTCACAATTACATATTATTTTTGCTTTATTTTATTAAATTAAATTATAGTGATATAAATTGATTACATTGCCAGGATTACTTTAAACACTCAAAATGAAATATTTCAGCTAATGAAACAAATAATTAACGTTTTATTTATTGAAATGTACGAATATGATATTGAGTTTATGTTGAACATTCGATTACATTAATAAAACGTAATTTCAGCATAAATCAAAGTGTGTGTTGCTATATTGTAGAAGAGTGAATCATGTACACTAAGATACCAAAAAGTTTGTATTCAATTTCCATTTATTTTGGTTTAATAGAACATAATTTCTAATAAATTATCCCAGGATAGATTAAACCGTAAATATTTCTCGGTCATAAATGTATAATTTAAAAACTACAGAAATAGAATTCTTTATTAAATGGTCCAACTAACTTTGATAGTTTAACATTTGGAAAATCTGCATTTGAATGTTCTCTTTTCATTCATTTGAGTAAAACGTACAAACACACATATATCTTCACGCCAAGCTCCTTTCAGAATAAATATAGAATATACGCATCTATAGTATAGTTGTTAAAACGCTAAAAATGTTGCTTAACCATTGATACAGGTGTGGAATTATGGAAAAATGTATTTGAAGCTTTTGATAACTTGCATAAAGCTTAAGATGAATTTGTTATCACTTTACGGCTTTCGACTGTGTTCATCATGATGGTTTGATCAAGATTCACTTATATATAAAGTAGCTGGTATATTTAAGTAAGTACTTAAGTATTTAAGTAATTCAAGTTATAAATAGTCATAAAGATATGAGTCATAAGGATACTAAAAATGTAGGTCTCATTTTGTACTGTTACGTTGGCGTCGTCAAATTTGTTTTATTAATCTCTCCCTATCTTCCCTTTCCTCTCAATTAAACATATTTTCAAGTAAAATTTCATAAGTAATTATGTACTAATTATTGACAGATAAATTTATTTTGAATGAGGAAACATTGTCATCTTAAATATTTGAGATTATCACACATTTGTACGTAATATTAGGTTAACATGATTTGCATTTTTGCGACAAATTAACTTAAAACTTATACATTTTTCATAGACATTTATATAAAACTTTGATAGCTTAATATTCGGAAAATATGCATTTGAATGTTCTCTTTTTATTCGTTTGAGTAAAACGTACAAACACACATATATCTTCACGCCAAGCTCCTTTCAGAATAAATATAGAATATACGCATCTATAGTACAGTTGTTAAAACGCTAAAAAGGTTGCTTAACCATTGATACAGGTGTGGAATTATGGAAAAATGTATTTGAAGCCTTTGATAACTTGCATAAAAACTTGCTTAAGGTGAAATTTGTTATCACTCTACGGCTTTCGACTGTGTTCATCATGATGGTTTGATCACGAACATGCGACAATACTTTGGTTTTGATTGCGAATGCGATGCGTTTGGATTGCGAAAATACGACAGATCTCTTAATTTCATGATCTCATAATTGAACATTAGAGTTTAGAGGGTTAAAATAACCGGCAAAACTTCTTCGGGTTAGGCGACTGCGATTGATGTACCGCTAGACTATATTCTTGGTCCATCTTTGTTTCTAGTATGTAAAATGGCATATGACCCTTATTACATTAGGGATAGCCGCGATATTTATTATTTGTGTCTAGTCTTTGATTGTTTTTACTAAAGAGAATATAATCACTACGTTTTAGTTTTTACCTCTGCCTATCTCTTTGGAGATACGGGATAATATTGTTTAAAGAAATGGTTTTATAAATGAAGCGTCGTGTATAGCAAAGAAAATGTGGACATAAAAGAGAGAGAAGGTGAAGTGCAATATTGTTGTATCTATCTTGAGCTCGTCAAGCCGTTAAACTGGTTTTTATAAGAAAAAACTTATTTCTGTCACTAATTATAAACAGCATAGCATTATATCTGATGATGCTCGTTTTGGCTTTAAAAAAGTTTTTTTTAATTAAACCAGTGTACTTCATTACTCTCGACAGATAACAGTAATTTGTATGGCGAAAGTCAATTATTTTTTCTAATTTAAGCTATAATAATAATTAGCAAAAGTACTTACCTTGATACGTCAAAATATTAAAAAAAAGCTTCAGTAACACATAATTATATAATATAATAGCTTATATCTTCTATATATAAAAATAAATTGCTGTACGTTAGTCTCGCTAAAACTCGAGAACGGCTGAACCGATTTCGCTAAGTTTGGTTATTTGTTCAAGTCCAGGAACGGTTTAAAAGATAAGGAAAAGGAAAAAACTTGCGAGAAAACTAAGAAAAACAACATTTTACTTTTTCCCATACAAAATGAACGGGTGGAACGAAGATCGCCGGGACAGCTAGTATAAATCTAACTGTAATACTTTACTCAAAATCCTTTAATATTTTGGTGCTAGTTGAAAACATGTACTTATTTTATTACAGCTTAAAAATAATAATAGCATTTTATTTAAAAAATATTTACATTAATTTATTTCTCGGAAACATACAATTTGAATACATCATCGAGTAAATGTTCTTTATTGGCTTTTATAAACTCGCCTGGGCACTCACTCAGATTGGAGGCATTCACAAGGTTTTCGAGTAACAATCGGAAGCTTTCAAGATTTCCGACATTTTTCGCTCTACTGCTATCGGGTTTAACGCTCCAGGCATTACAAGATTTATAACGTATTTTAATATTAAGATGAAAACGTGAAGCTACACGTATGTTGCATTTTATTAAGCCTTTACGTATGATATGGTAATGTAAAGTGCCTCGATGTCGAGTGCGAGTGCTGGAGAGTTACACGTTAATTTACGTCGACGTTTGCTAATTATGTTTTTAATTCCTGTACTATTTGTTTTGCTCGACTTTGATAACATTTTTAATTAAATGTTTTAATACTCACCGCAATATATATGACAATGCTGGTGCCTCTGCCTTTTTGAAGTTTTACTCTCCGAAGATAACAATTCGGCAACCATGAATGTTGAACGAATAAACTGTTGATGTACTTTTGTAACTCGTAGTTTACCCGAACGCTACAATTGGACGTATGAATCTGATAGTAAGAGATATACGCACCACAGATGTTGTAGATGCGTTGCTGTCCTGTGGCCGCGATACTAGGTTTACTGTCTTTTATATGTCATCACATCCCCTTTATTTCTAAAACTATGTAAGTTAAAAAAGAAATTATTTTATTTTAGTTTTCTTAAACACAACGTTTCCCGGGATCGAACATGTTATGTCTGGCTAGCAATTGGCTTGCCATCTATTACATTGCTGGGCTTAGTGTCATCAGCTAGTCGTGGGTGGTCGTGCCTTTGCCTTACTCTCAGGGGATATGGGCGTAAAGATAGTTTTTAATGTAACTTTTCCATTACTTAAGTTATAAGTTATAATGGTGGTTAATTAATTAATTTCTGTTTATATTCGTCAAAACTCTTTAGTGATAAAGTTTTGTTGTATATTTGATACTAGCGGTCCAACCCGGCTTTGCACGGTTATGGAATATACAGTAAACCTTTTTCTTCAATCACTTTATCTATTAAAAAAACTGCATCAAAATACGTTGCGTAGTTTCAAAGATTTAAGCATACAAAGGGACATAGGGACAAAGGAAGCGACTTTGTTTTATACTATGTAGTGATTATGATATTTTGATAAATTAAAGGTGTTGATTTTCCATAAATAAATAGTATTTATTTATTTTATTTTATTATTTATTGTGTGCAAAAAATCTTACATAAACCCTAAAAACTAAAAGATTTGTACAAAAAGCAAATCTATTGTTATTATACAAAATACTAAGTCATATTTACTTTAAACTGCATAATTTATTACAATTTAATGACCACCGTTTCCAAACCTTGCCAGACAAGAGACAAAACAACGGAACAAACTCTTCTATAAACAGGATTTCTTTAATAATATCAACCTTATAATTATGAAAAATATTTTAATATTTCTAACAATAATTTACAATGAAAAACAAAGTTACTTTTTTGTTAGTGAAAAATAAGAGTGGTATGTGGGGAAATCCAGTTAAATATTATTTGTTACTCTCAATAATTAATAATCGATTAAAAAAATCACATTAATTTAGACTAGCTTGCACTAACTTGATTTAAATTAGTAAATCTACATACATTGGATGAGCAGCATTCGGGAAATTAAAGGGTATCTTCTTGTCCAAATTACCTCAGAGCCTAACATCAAAAGTCTTCACGACATGTAGCTTCAAATATTACTCAATGCTACGGATTTCAAGTTATTTGGTCTCTTTAAATTGAGTGTTATGCCTGTAATTTTCAACTACAAAACTTATTACTCTGAAAAAAAATACAGGACAATTTGTAGAGTTAAAACCTTAAAATAAAAAATAATTAAATATAAATTCGCGTAAAAAACGACAATTTCTATTTTGACTTTAAGTTTTTTTTTCACAGGAACCCTTTTATTAAACGGGATCAAAAGTAGCCTGTAAACTACCTGGAAAAATTCAATAGCTAGTTGCAAAATTTCATAACGATCGGTTTAGTACTTTCGATGTTAAACGCGGTAGGAACACAAACGGTCACACACACAGACAGACAGACAAATATATGCAGTCCATTTTAGTTCCCTGCAGCTACTTTTTTCCCTTATTTTTTATTTTTTATGTTCAGTTTTTACTCTTCCATAGTTTTGTTACTATATGTATCAAAATATAGTTTTTTGTATATTTACGTGTATGTATAGAAAATATATATTAATTAGGAGCAAATATCGCCATCAATTTGTTTCGCTTCTAGTTTATCAAATAACACCACAATTTTATATCAATTTTAAAGTAAACCTCCATCTATCTTATTTTACATTGGAAGTGCATTTCGCCTTTAGAGATGTTTCGAATTGATGTATGTGGTTTCAGAGGAAGTTTATATAATATTGTGGAATAAGGAAAATTATTTTTGCTTTTAGATTTTACCACTATCCCTATTAACTACTTTAGCAAATTTTAGGTTTCCTTTTAAACATGTCTAGTGCTCATACAGCATAACTTTCATTGCCATTTTTGTGTCATAAAAGAAAACGATATAAAAAATCTAATAACGGTAAAAATGTTACCTACGAAGACCAAATATGCAAAGGGATACGATGACAACCTTAGTCTAGGATCATGTCTCTTGCATTCGCAAGTTAGCGACCACTAATGTGCCGGTAAAAATCTTATAATTCGTAGGAGATCTTTATTATCTAAGTTAGAAAAAAAGTTTCTTGTTTGGGGATAGTACTTTTATTTATATGATTTACAAAATTTTATTCTTGCTCTTTTTTATGCTATAACTTGATTTTTCTCGCAACTACGCCACGAGGTTCAATTATTATGTTCTTCCGTGGGAAACCCCTTTTCGTTATAAGGATAAAAAAACGCCTATTCTGCTCTCTAATCTCTTAGCTTTTTCATATCTCAATACACAAAATCATTCCATACAGACACTCTGTTTCAAGGAGAATTAAAGAGATATAAGGTTGTTGTATTTATAAAATAAGTTTAAGTGGATTGATTATAATATTTTAATCATAATCGACGTAATGTTTCTTCAGATATTTTGATCAGAATGGTTTTTATAAATCTTATCGTTTTGACAATTTGATGGGTTTTGTATTTTAATTCGTGCATTTAAAATAGGGTTAATTATTATAATAATACTTTTGATTTCGTTTAAAACGTGTTAACAAATAATTATGTGTATAAATATTTTTAAACCTATCTTATGTTCTCTTGAAAGTGTTCAAATTAATATATGTTAATCAATTATTATTGAACAATGAGAAGGAAAATCTCAAAATTATTCTCTAGAATAAGATCCTAATCCTAGAGGATTTTCTCTGCTGACACTATTTCTTCACCAAGTCCATCCAGTAACCAGAACGCAGCACCAAGTCGAGGTACGGTCTCCCGGGAGACAGCCTTAGTTGCTGGTGTATAGGGAACAGACAAATCCATCTAAATAATTATGTCTCGGGCTGAGCCTTAGGTCGGCCCACAAAGCAAGGTAAAATTGTAAAAACCATGAGATTGGCAACACATTAGTCATTCAAAAAAAAAAACATGACTGATTTCTACTCAGAAAAATTGTTTCAGAGCTATCGCAATAGCGCTACTTAAGGTACTACGCTAACATATGCCTGTTTCTTACGAGCTGCAAATATGGTGCCAACATTTGATTGGGTGTCGTTTGAGTGAATACCGACGAGTAATTCTTTTTTTTTAATTAAATAATGACATTTTACAAATACTTTTACCTTTACCTATTACTTTTATTCGGGTGTGTCCACGTCCTTATAACAATATAATATTAGTTTCCATGTTATACATTAATACGTTAAATAGTTAACAAATTATGTACTCGTACATTTGCATTCAACTACCATTTGCAACAATGTTTAAAATTTTATTTCTTGTAATAAACAGTAATTAATACGATCAGTAAATCAACTAGTTTTTTTTATGTTATAGGAAGGCATACAAGCAGACGGATTTCCTGATGGTAAGAAATTCACGCCGCCTAGAGACACCAAAAATGGTAATAGTGCGTTGCCAACCTGATTTCAGAATTTCTGATTTCAGACCGATGAAATTCACATTTTTAGAATGGACATAACTTCAGTTATAAACTTCATCGGTGATGAACTCATTTGGTGGGTACTCAGAATTGTGTATCTGTAGGACATAACTACCCGCGTTAACGGGTTAGAATGGAATTAAAAATTTCGCCACGGGACTTGAATCCTCAGTAGCTCAATTGGTTAGAGCATTCGTCGGCTTGAGACGAAAGGTTACAGGTTCAAATCCTGTCTGGGGCGAAATTTTTTTCTTTCTTTAAGATTTATAGAAATTTATCCCACGCACAGGGCAAGTGCTAAAAAAATAAAAAAAATAAAAATTTGATTTCAGGATGTTAAGCCTCGAGCAAAAGTAAGTTTACCGGCTACCTTACCCTCCGAACCGGAACACGTCATGACGTTATGGCGGCAGGAATAGGTAAGGCGGTGGTACCAATCCGGGCGAGTCGCTGCGAAACTCTACCACCTAGTCAGATGTCACGGTGTTAGTGATGATAAGCCTATGCTCGCCTTTGCGTTTGTTTGCCGCTGCGTTATCAGTTGATCATTCAAGAAACAGTGATAACTTTTAAAAGGGTTCAAATTAGGACAGGGCAAGCATTTGTGTGATGAACAACTGTATGAATTTCTAGGTCCGTGTTTTCATTAAATTTATTCTGGTATGTATTTATATTTTCATGTATATTAGTATTCTAGTCAACGATGCCGATGAATACCATCCTTATAATAAACACATAATAAACATATAATAAACACTCGTACTTACGTATCCTTATAATAAACATATAATAAACACTCGTACATACTTCCTTATTATGTTTTAGGTCAATTTGTGTAATTTGTTCAAACATTTATGTAATTATTTGTAGAATCAATCAATCAATCGATTGTAGTAGTTTACCTTTTAATCTCAACGAACGCTCAAAAAGATTATGACTGTCATCATTTCGTGCATTTTCTAGATAGAGACGGCTGCAGTTTCAAATCTAGTCTTAAGTATTTTTTTATTTTTTTCTGTTTCAGTTATTGTCATGAAGTTTATGAAAAGAAAAACCGCGGAAATTGCAGACAAAATATGAAAAACAATGCATTAGTCCATACAAACTACTAGTGAGTGTTAAAGTCATGCGATACAAATTCGCCGGGTTGGCTAGTAATTTAAATGAATTTGTGAGTTGGAGTCGTGTTTGAAAATATGAATGGTCATGATTATGAAGGTTCGAGGAAATGGAATAACTAAGCGGATTATTTTCTTTTCTTTAATTAAAACATAATTTTATTCCTAGGAGGTACAGTTGGACAGTCAAAGAAACTATGAGGATTCGTAATAACTCTAGCTGAGTTGTATTTTATAATTTATTACATGTTTTTTATGATATTGGAAGGCAAACAAGTAGACGGATTCCCTGATGGTAAGAAATGGTGCGTTGCCAACCTGAGGCCGGGATGATAGGCCTCGAGCAAAAGTAACTTTACCGGCTATCTTTCCCTCCAAACCGAAACACGACGTCATGACGTTATGGCAGCAGGAATATGTAAGGTGGTGGTACCATTCCGGGTGAGTCGCTGCGAATCTCTACCACCTAGTTCTGACAGATGTCACGGAGATAGTGATGGTAAGCCTATGCTCGCCTTTTACGAGCTGCCTGGCAGGCAGGCAGACCGTCTATTCTGCAAAAGAGCCCGGACCAACACGGAGAAATAAAATTGTACACAAATTTAAACAAGAAACGAAAAAAGTGTTGAATTGAAAAAAACAGACTGTGAAACGATAGGCTTTATCTTTTTTAAAGAATGGAAATTTGATCAAACAATAAAATTCGTAATGAAAATAAATGTTTTTTTTTTCTTAAGAAAAATCTGGAAAATTTGCAAGAATTGATCTTATTTGCTTGTTAAAATTAAAACTCAGTTTATTATCTACTACCAAGCGTAAATTTGTCACGTCACCGATGGACGGACCTTTTAATTCTGCCCTAAACTTTTAACGAGAAAACTTTTAAGTTGTCAAAACTTTTGCGGTAAATATTTCGTTAGTTGAGACTTGGTTCGTAATCATCAAATTATATTTATGTATTATGCTCTTTAGAGAATCAAGATTCATTTTTTAAAACGAATGAAAATAAAAAAATCCCATATCCCCGAAGAGGTAGGCAGAGGCACAACCCACCCACGACTAGCCGAAGACACTTAGTCCCACAATGTGATAGGTGGCAAGCCTATCGCCAAGCGGGCATATTTCCAATCCCGACCAACTTTTTTTTTTATTAGAAAATTGGAAAAATCCAATTTTCTTTTTGTTGGTCGACCCGGGATTCGAACACGGGATCTCATGCAGTCAAGTCCAATACCCGGACCGCCAGACCACAAAGGCGATTTAAACGAATGAGGTAAATAAAACACTACGTTTAATTCAATTTTTCTGTTTCATGACTTTAAATAACGAATCACGAGTCCTTATCAAAAACCTGTGAGTATCTTCACTTCCATGTTCACGCCGTACCCTCGAGGATGTAGGCAGATTTACAAACAAAGACTAACATATCTTGACAAGTTTTCATGATAGCAGACAGATCTTTTCGCAGATGTTTTTATTTTTAATTTGTCACTCGATTTTAAATATTGTATATTTCATAATCAGACATTCAAATATTGTATAGACATTCGTCATCAGTGGGTAGCGTCATCGGAAATAACACAACACCGTCGTTAACATCACCGCTGTCTGTCCGTATATATGTTTAGATCTTCAAAACTACCTAACAGATTTTGATGCGGTTTCTTAATGGATAGAGTGGTTCAAGGTTTTAATGGGTAGGTTTATAAGTACGAGTATAGTAGAAGTTTGTCCATCAGAATGAAACTGAGATAGAGATTTTAGTAAATGTTTCTTCTCTACTAATTTTATTTGCTCTGTAAAATGTTTTAATGAAATAATTATCTGTAAATGCTACGAAATTATTGCTGATTCCTGTTTTATGCTACTTCCGTTGTTGGGGCTATCATAAACAGTCTTTACACGGAATAGGCGTACATCTTTTGACTAAATTGCTATTAATCAAACCAATGTTGTGACAGTGGTATTTCGACTGTAACATGCGGCGAGAGTTCTATTAACAGGACTTTAAAAATGACATTAAAGTTTTTAAGCTTAGTTTTTCTTAAACTCATCCTTGCTAAGATAAGAATATCCTAATCTCTAACTTTATTAAAATGAGATCGTAAAAGTTTTAAAAATAGATCTCGATAAACATGTAGATCATGTCTCATGTTTGACTTTACTTGACATTTATTTTTAGAGAAAGAAACTAAATTAATTAACAACTAACGATGAAATCGAGCTAGATCGAAACGATTTGCCACTATTGTATAATTTATTTAAAAAAGTATCTTCATACCCATATCTCCAATAAGGCTGAGAGAAATACGACCAAAATACATACGACTAAAGTAGTTAAGTCAAGTTAGTCACTAAGTTTGGTAACTCTAGCCAAAAATCCAGGTTAAAATAACTTTGTTTAACAAAAGTTGTTGCACAAATTTCTTCCATTGTCTCCAAATATTTTTGGCTTTCTCTTTTTTTTTGACGTTTTATTAACACTTTCTTATCATGACAATCTTGTTACAATAATTTTAATGCATGTATAATACTAAAAGTTGATAAATTTAACTAGATAATTAATTACATTATCCAAAACTTGTAAACAGCTGATACAAAAGAGACGCCATTTTGTAGCGCTAGCTAATGGATTTCATCTTTCGCTTGGCGAACATTAGCAATCGTCACTTATAATCGTTAGCATAAGTCAAAGTAAGCGACTTGGCTACCATTTATCGTTTGACATAGTGCAAACGATTAATTTCATTCTATTGGTTCGAACGCTACGACAACCTTGTGTATTTGGCTACGACTTTTCTATTCGTTTGTTAATATCACATGACATAGAGTTATGTCCATACAATTCTTAGGGACTTGCCTAAACTTGCTGAACTACTATAAATTGTCTGCTGCCACGAAGCTACATCCTACTACGCCACCGCTACAATGCTACGTCTACGCCACCGCTACAGCGAGTACTAAGACTGCTACAAATTGCGATACTCTGATAATATCCACAGTACATTCCTACATATTGTGTGATAATAAATTAGCAGATCTTACCAAAAGGGAAACTGGTGGAAGGTTCTTGTGAGAAATCTTGTCCGGATCGGGATCCATGCCACTTATTTATTCCTGCCGCCACGAAGCCAGTTAGTTGACTTGTATATTGGGCTCGACATTCTGATCACAGTACAGGGATGCTTCTATAACAATTGGGGTGCATGTAAGTCACGATTGTCTATTACCATTTGGGAGCCGCGTGCTGGTTCGCTGTCAGTTTTTGCCTCCATTTTTTGTTTCATAATTTTACGTTTAATAATATTTTTAGAATCTCCATTGATAGCGTATTAGTATGCAATTGCTACTTCAATTTTGTCATTTAATTGCTTTCAATAATTTTACGAAAGTCATGATAATTTGAATTCCAACGCTCACACTTAAATAAAAAATGAAAAAACAAAACCATTTACAATTTATGTTTGTTCAAAGAACACAGAGCAAAACAGATATTGATATTTTATTACCAATACAGACAGTACAGATATTTTGAACGATAAAATCAACATCCCGCGAGAGTTGAACACAATTTATTTTATAAACAAAAAGTATTTTTCTTGTAACAGTTATTTTACGACGATAGATTTTTAGGGTTCCACAAAGAAATGATAAAACTTCTGATATTTTACCTTCTTGCACTCTGTTCATGTATCGTATTCATTAGTCTGATTTACGTGAGTAGATTCTTCTGGTTCTTGATACTCTGTGTTGTTTGAAATAAAATTTCAGACAAAATAAATTGTTCTCTAACGCAGTCGCCTTCTCATATTTTGTGTCTGGAGCACTTAATGTAAATCATTGTAGATAAACGTCACTTAAAACTGTAATTCACGTAAACTTTAAGGAAAGTTTTTTTTTTTTAATAAATAGTAAATAAGTTTACTCCCATGTTATCTACAAGGATGTTCTGTTCTGAAGATGATACGCGCTTTAGTACAGTTAGTTATACTCGTACATTTTATTTCGTTAAAATTTAATAAATTGAATTTATTCAGTACTAGTCGACCCGGCGAACTTCGTATCGCTTGAAGTTAACAGCTATTAATATTTTTTACTTTTTATAAGAACTTTCTCCTGTTAATAGCTAACACAACAAAAAAAGAATTACCAAAAATTTTCCGCCCATTCAGACGCAATGCTGTGACCATGTGAAATGGGGATTCATTTTTCATATTGACCGCCTCGTTGGT